>BLSH010497645.1:50250-60571 GCA_018402905.1 Glandirana rugosa
TGGTAGATACGCATGTACTAACAGACGTGTTATCCCTCTCGTGGTTACAAACATTAATCAACAAATAAACCCCATAGACATAGGGAAATACATAACCCCTATGATTGGTGCTCTCCCTATTGTGCAGACAATCATGTACGCATAGATGGTAATAATCGGAGGCACGTAGTAGGAGTACAGGATTCTTTCCCAACACGTTTCGCCTGGTGTGGCTTCTTCAAGGGAAAACGGGAACCCAGTTGGGGTATATGGACCCTTATGATGTAGAGCAGAAGGAAACTCACTCCATGCGGTGGAAACCAAAAAGGGACCGAGGTCTCCAGAAAATTCTGAAAAAATAAATGCAAAAAATGGAACCAATAAGGTCCTTCACCCGATCACAAAATGTGTACATGGAGAAAGTCCAAAAATACAAGAGTAGCTGAAATGGAGTCCAAAGGAGAACAGTGGCATCAAAAGATATGTACTGAGCCACGAGGGTAAAGCACTAATGCGTGACACACATGAATCCAAAGAGTCTGCAAACCCCAGTATCAGGCGGTGCCTCCACAGCCAGGTACCAGAAGAGTCTATTTTAGGCAAATCCTCATATTAGTGGAGACAGCCATAAGTCTAAAAGGAAAAGATACAAATACAAACGTCCCTTTGCTGGGAGTGAGCTCCCCCGACAGACAGCACGTTCTCTCTGTCACACTGAAAGATCCGCATGATAGCGTTACCCTCGCGGCTCAGTACGTATCTTTTGACGCCACTGTTCTCCTTTGGACTCCATTTCAGCTACCCTTGTATTTTTGGACTTTCTCCATATACACATTTTGTGATCAGGTGAAGGACCTTATTGGTTCGATTTTTTTGCATTTATTTTTTCTGAATTTTCTGGAGACCTCAGCCCCTTTTTGGTTTCCACCGCATGGAGTGAGTTTCCTTCTGCTCTACATCATAAGGGTCCATATACCCCAACTGGGTTCCCGTTTTCCTGTGAAGAAGCCACACCAGGCAAAGCGCATCGGAAAAGAATCCTGTACTCCTACTACGTGCCTCTGATTATTACCATCTATGCGTACATGATTGTCTGCACAATAGGGAGAGCACCAATCATAGGGGTTATGTATTTCCCTATGTCTATGGGGTTTATTTGTTGATTAATGTTTGTCTATGTCTACTAGCCCCCCTGTGGGCAGTTTTGTTAAATTAACTAATAAATGTGTTACTTTTAAACATTCTTGCTATTGTCTGATCTTTCAGAGATGGGGTTGACCGAGCACCTTTAAAGTCACACCACTCTCTACTGGGGTTTATTACCCTATGTAATTAATTTTGTTTTTCCTTATTCTGGCAACTCTAGACTAAGAGTATTCACCCTTGCAGTGCAGACTTGGCATGGGGAGGGTTACTGCAAGGGTATTTTATTTGTTGTGCCCAGAGTTGGGCTTTAAACAGAATCTGCCCTCAGTGACTCTCAGACCCCATTCTAGTACTATATCAGTGACTTCACTCATATGCTAATTGGATTCAATCATTTTTTCACCTTCATTTAATCAGCCTAAGAACCTGAGCTTTTCATGTGTGTCTGTAATTAAAGCAATGAGTTGGCAGGTCCCGGTGGCTATATATAGCACATTTTAAAATTAATTTTAGCTTTTCCAATATGCTTATCTATTTCTTATAAATATATTAAAAACAAATCTAGAATTGATCATTTTATTTCCTTATATGATCTTGAGACTGCATTTTCACAGACTGAAGTATTATGTTCACATGACTAAACAAAATAAAATAAGTCAGTGTTTGTTTGCCTTTATACACCTTCTCTCCTGATAAGCTGGCCACGCATGAATCAAAATTCAGCTGGTTCAACAGGGACCAGCTGAATTTCGATCCATGTATACCCATTCTGGTTGAACAGAAGTCGATCTACTGATGAACTTTTGTTCAACTGCCCTGTTGGATCTTAGCCACTTAATCAGCACTGCAGGCTATAGACTGCAGCTAATTTGGCAACAGATACACCAATGCAGGATGGTACTGTGGGTGTATAAGAAGTGATAAAAAGTGCCATGTCCTATACAAAAATGCAATTTAATCAGAGTAAATCATACACTTTTTAGGCACCAATATATTAAAAAAACAGTTTTATTATTAATACATTATCAGAATGTATTTAAAAACATATAAATTATAGACTTATAAAAGCGATAAACAGCACATCCAACTCTATCCTTTGGGCCCTGGTCAGTGCATGTATGACCACTGGGAAGTTTTCTTGGTAGAGTGGGAGCAAAAAACATTTTAAAAGATACAAGCTCGACATGTTTCACAAATAACGCTTCTTCCGGAGCTTATCAATGTTTTTACAAAAAATAAGTATGTGTATATACAGCGGCCATGGAATTTAATATCTCTGTATAGAGGGTTCAGCCAACAGGGGAGAAGGCATTAGAAGGCTTATAGCCAACTCACAGCGTTAAACTGTCATCTTAAACATACACAATAAGTGCATACCATGAAGTCCATATATTGAGAGAGTAAGGCCTCATGCACACAGGACGTTTTTTGACTGTTTTACAGCAGCTGTTTTTAGCTGCAGATGTTTTTTTTCTACAGTCAATAAACCCTCCATCATATTATCCTATGTGTTCATGCACACATAGGTTGTTATCAACCGTTTTTGATGTTTTTGAGCTGTAAAAAAAAAAAAACCCAAGACCAGAGGGTTCTGAGAGACGTTTTTCAGCTGTAAAAACGCTCAAACGCCCAAAAACACTCAAAAACGCTCCGAAACGTTGAATCCCAATGTTTTTGGACCTTTTGGCCTCATACACACTGGCATATACAAAAAAATAATCAAACTGTCTGGGAAAAAATCTGCGTTTTTTTCTGCGTTAATGAGCGTTAGTGAGCGTTAGTAAGCATCGGCATCAATAGGCTTTTTTTAAAAAAAAAATATTCCTCTGCTATTTTTTTACCTAAAAACATTGGCGTCAAAAATGCTGGTTAAGGTCGACACGGCATTAGTGAGCGTTAGTGAGTGTTTTGCGGCTTCGGCATCAAAAACGCTAAAACTTTACAGCCTTGGAACGACCTGGTCGTGGGTTCAACTTTTAGCTCACTAATACTGACACCCTCTACAGCTAAAAAACTTTGGCATTTTTATGGGGCCACAGATGCCCTGAATGTGATTAAGTTCAAATCACTCAGAGCAAGCAATCCCAATTGTATAACAGCAAGCTCATGGCTGGATGATAAGATCTGCTGATGGAGGTATCTATAGACTGCAGTGCTGATCTGTGTATTCTGACAGTGGGGAAGTCTCTCCACTGTCAGAATACAAAGACACAGTGGGGAGGATTCTCCCATCCTCCTTGGTTGTGTGGATGGAGGATCCAGGTCAGATTTTTTTTTGTTCAACACGCTGTTTGAATGAAAAAAACTGACTCATCTATGGCCAGCTATAGTCTTGTCAACTACATTGTGCAGCTATGGCAAACTCTGGCTGACAATCAGATTAGGGTGTTTCCAGCACCAATTTTGTACAATTTAAAGGATAAAATCACCTTTCATAACATGTTACATGTTAGACCAATATTCAGGGTGTAACATGTGACATGTTACTGTAGCATCGCCCCCCAATCCTCTGTTGTGACAGTGAGCAATCTTCTCCTCACACTCGTTGTCACAATAGAAAAAAAAAGGTCAAGCGGGGCTTAGCCCACGCAGCCACACCATTCATTCACTCACAGAGTTCTGTGAATGTGAGCACAATAGGTACCAGACAGCCTTTGTGGCTTCAGCTTGTAGTTCTCAATGAGTTCTCCAGCTCCAACAATTTTACACAGAGCTTTAGATGTGATCCAATTAAATCTAAGACAGTCTATAGATCCTTTTTTTTTTTTTGTTCAAACAGCGGGTTGAAAGAAAAAAAAAAGAGAGAGACTTGATTCACACATTCAAGGTTGTTGAGGTTATAGGCCAGTGGTTCTCAACTTCTGTCCTCAGGACCCACTAACAGGCCAGATTTTAAGTATTACCTTGGTGATATGCAGACTACAATACTGCAATCACTGAGTAGCAAATTACATCACCTGTGATGTATTTCAGTGGTTTTGCAAACCTAGCCTGTTAGTGGGTCCCGAGGACAGGAGTTGAGAACCACTGCTCTAGGCGGTGGTGCTCATTGAGTGGAAATTTTCCAACAGGGCGGTTGTACAGAAGTCAATCAACTTCTGTACAATCTCCCTGCCCATACAGGAATCCAAATTTGTCTGGTCTCTGCTGAACCAGCCACGTATTGACCCATGTATGGCCAGCTTAAGTGATGCACATTCATATCAGTCTCTGCCTTCAGGGGGCTTACGATCCAAGGTCCTTATCCCACATGCGTATCCTATGGACAATTTAGACAGGAAACTTTTCAGCTTGTCCTTGTTGTGTAGGAGGAAACCCACACAAACACAGGGAGAACATACAAACTTTATGTAGATAGTGCCCTGGTTGGGATTCAAACCCATGGCTTCAAGGTGGAAGTGCTTACCTCCAAGCCACTGTGCTGAAATACTGTCAAAAGATTGTGATCTGACACTTACATTTTGCAGAGACCCAGTGTTGCCATCTTGTCAAGGAACAGTGATGTTGTCAAAGAGCAGAGGTTCTATACTGCTAAGGACCTAACTGCAAATCATACACACACACCTAAATAATAGCTCTTCTATCTGCCATCGCTTCTTCACAGTGATACAGTGTTGTGTACTGCTGCTAGGATGTGTACTGGAAGTTGTTGTCAGCATTTAGAGGTCACTCACCTGCTTCTATGGTGTCACTTCCTTGCTAGCTACAACAGCGAGGTGTTGCTCCTTTACTGGCAAGTGGAATTCTTCAATTTCAACCATGGAGGGAGAGAGGTGGCCACAAGTGATAGCCACCAACAACAAGATAGTCAGTGTGACATGGCCCTATATTATCCAATGCTTTTAAAATGTATCTAAACCCAAAAACAAAAATGTATTATGTTTCAGCTTGCCAGTTCTTAGATGTGCTTACTGCATTCATTTTAGTTTTTCAGACCAAGAACATTTTTACTAAATACAAAAAATACCTGTTTGTCTTGCCTGAATTGTAGTTCCCTTCTCTCTTCCTGTGAGCTGAACTGAAAGCACAAACAATGAAGTTGATTTACTAAAACTGAAGAGTGCAAAATCTGGTGCAACTCTGCATAGAGACCAATCAGCTTCCAGGTTTTTTTTGTCAAAGCTTCATTGGACAAGCTGAAGTTAGAACCTGATTGGCTACCATGCACAACTGCACCAGATTTTGCACTCTCCAGTTTTAATCAAATCAACCCCAATGGTTCCTTCCTTCTTTAAACTACTAATCCCCCCCCCCCATCCTCATGTACAGGAGAGGCAGGCATGTTTAAAGTCAAGCCTGGGTGACAACTAAGGATGTGCGATTCTGTCCAGGTTTGATGCACAGCCAGCTTTGTGATAGATGTGTTCAGAATTTGGAAAATCTGAATTTTTCCCTGAACCCCATTGATGTCTATCGTTGACAAATGTTGATATTCAATTTCTTCCCATCCTTTTATAGTGAGGGGCTGGTAGCCTATTCATTCTTTCAGATTATTGTTTTTCAGGGATTTATCTAACCAAGGACAAAGGCTATGCAATGCATTATGAGTTCAGGTGCAGATGTTTTGCCATAAGTTTAGAGTTTTGTGAAACCACAAAACTGTAAGATCTGCCTCAAACCCAGGATGGCTTCAAACTCGAACCCCATCCCTACTGTAAACTTTGTCTCTCTGCTTAGGTACAGTAAAGTTAGTGAGTATATCCACTATAGAACATGACATGTGTTAATATCAGGATTTCCTGGTGAAATAAAGAGGAAAAGCAAAAAAAAAAAAAGAAAATGAATGTGTAGCGAACTCTGAGAATATGCCTAGGTCTCCCTTGTTAGTACAGAGGCAGCCCTGGAGAAGTCTTTTTGTGCATTTTATTTGCAGAAAACCTGAACAGGAGAGGGTAAGGGTGCAGGGTACTAGAAAGAGATATAAAAAAATCAAAAGGAGGACAAACTTCTTAGCACTAATCATATAGCAGGCTTATGTGAAAGTCCCAAACTCAGGTAATAATTCTTCTCCAGACCCAGACTCGCAAGCAATGCCCTCCAGCAGATTACTTTAGCAATCTTCTCCAGGCCCTCAGCCCAACACCAGCTGAGGCCCAAACTGCAACTCTTATCTCACACTGGCTGCCTTCCAGGGGCAGCAACCCCAGGAGAAGTGGAACCCTCCTAGCACAGGAAAAATAACACTCTGGCAAGGCCTCCCAAAACATTTATCACCTCCCCAGCTACCTTCTGGACACCGCCTTCTAGGGATTGGCTGAGGTATGATAAATATTCATAACTCAGGGATTGTCCCTCCCTGCACTATTTTGTGGAAACTTCTTCCAGAAACAGGCAGGAGAAATCAATCACCCAGCTTAGGGAACCCTGACTAGACAAAAAAAAAAACAGACCATTTCTCTACTGACTACAGAAGAGCTGAAAACTAAATTTAGCCTAAAAGAAGTGGGGCACTACAAAAAAATATATGTATATATAAAGTTCTTTAGTGAAATAAAAAATAAGATTGCAGCGCTATAAGTAAAAAGCCAAAAATATATATCTCATGTTAAATTTCCAGTCCAAAGTTCCGGCAGATCAACCAATCAACATGTAAGTACACTGAAGTATCTAAGTAAGAGATAAACATAAACCACCATAAGTATATAGTAGAACCCCACATAGATAGGGGTCAATTCACGGAGTATATGGCCCCTGAGGACATCCCGTAGGACGAAATGTGCTGGGTGCAGCTAGCAGACTAATGTCACGCGTTGTTGGATATGAGATACCAACAATGTCCGCTGTAAGTTTGAGCCAGATGATTATTTTGCTGATGTAAAAGAGGGTGTTTACCATCATCAATTATTGGGGAACTATGTATTGTCTGACTATGCAGGAGTTTTATATTTCCTTTATGGATACAAATGTCAACTGACCTCTATCTATGCAGGGTACTACTGTCTGGTGAGTTTTCACCCTGAATGTCTGCTGTTGGTTGGTGTTTATCCCACATTCATATTCTTCAGCACACCAGTGCACATGCATGTTGATTGGTTGATCTGCTGGATCTTTGGATTGGATATTTATTAGGCATTTAATGAAAGATGTATCTTTTTTGGATTAGGACAGTTTTACTTATAGTGCTGCAATCTTATTTTAATGCAACCACTATATCTACAGACTGGTAGTCTTCAATATATACAATTTTCAGTTTTGGGTGTAGATATGTGTCAAATGCCAGTAGTTAATGGTCAGTCAGAAGCTGATGTCAGCTTTACAGTACATATTCCAGCAAAAACCACTGCTGTGGAGGAACATTCTGCCACCAGAGATGGGCAATGGCTGACGTTTTAGTGGTGGCTATAACAGATGAACGTCCTCGGAACTGATCTAACCAAAGATAATAATCACCCTTTTCTTAACCCCAATCAACCAATGACATTGACTGAATATGGGCATGTGTCCAAATAAGGCCATTGATGTCACCAGCGTTCCACCCCTTTGTGCACATGTGCTGCAGGGAATGACCCCACCCGCAGCTGTCTGGAGTAAAACAAGTGCAGTTTTGATGTTCGGATAGATATGACTTTGAAGGATGACCAAGCTCATCGCCCCAGTGGCTATCATTACAGGTCTAAGGCCCTGGGCACCTGGTAGGAGTTTGCAAGAACTTTCCTCCGATCCTTGGACTTTAAAGTTCCACTGCCGCCACTAGATTGCCACAATTGGACCAGAAGTAATAGAAAATAGATATAGGTATTAAAATGTAGAAAAATAGGTTATATTTCAGTTCAGTAGAACTACAGCCATACTACATACAAACCATCATTCACAATCCCTTCATTTTCACAACACGCCATTTTTAAACCAGTTTCATCTACCCATTGTGAACCTAACCCTCGGGAAAAATTGTGTTTCAGTCTTGTAAAATCAGACAAAATGTTTTTTTTTCCCTCTGTAGTGATTCATTTCTGCTGTCTCCTCATCCTCTGTTGTCTTCTGAGATAGGAGAACCAGTGATTGTGCAAGGGCGAGGGGTCTGCATGTATTAGGTACTGGTGCTTGTAATTGGCACAAGATATCACAGGCTTTCTGTGGTTTCAGAATCAAGCAATTACAGAAGCATAAAAGGCCTTCTGACAGAGAAGCTCAGGGATGCAAGGTGAAGCTGTAACCGTGGAGCCTGCCACAGCCAGAGCCGTACTGAAAGTCTTAGAGGGGATTTGTTCTCAGCCTCTTGTAGAACAATGGAATGAGATGTGTGTGTTTCAAGGTACAATACGACCATTATATCATGCTTACTGTGGTGTAACAGAAAAAAAAAAAAAGCTGATTTGCCTCATATAATTAAGCCGTATCTGAACTCGTTTCTAAACAACTTCTTTTAAAATCCCAGGGCCATTTTTTGGGGTGTTTATTAGTTTCTCTTTCCTGGATTAATTAAAATGAGAGAAGAGTCATGACAGACTTTACAGAATAATTTGACACATTAGAAGGTGATGCAATACTATTTGTTTCACATTTTTGCTGTACAATTATCCGTAGCTAAAATTTTATTGGGAGATTTTGTTTGCTTTTTGACAGCCTTTGAGTAGGCTGCTTATATCTGTGGAACATTTATATGTTAATTAGCTGTGAACTTAGAATACTCTTGATTCCTCTCATTAACCATGAAGGAAGCTACATGCTGTGTAAGACGTAGCCTTTTTAGTTGTTTATATACAAAATTACTTAAAGCCCAACTCAGGCAGCTAAAAAATACTCCCATGCAGTGGGGCTGTGGTGGCACTACAAGGGTTAATTGCTTGTTTAAAGCCGGCCATAGATGGTGCAATTTTATTTCCTGAAACCAAGCCGTTTTTGCAGGGAGAACACAGTAATTATTGCTAGCAGCTATATCCACTGGCAATAATTGCATGCCAAAAACCGACATGTAGGTTGGATCGACTTGGGTACATTTAGTCTACCCATAAATGGTTTGAATCTTGACCGGTCCCTGCTGAACTGGGAGGGATTCGACCCATCTATGGCCGGCTTACGTCTAGGGGAACTATGAAAGAAGATTTATTTATGTGATCCTCTGCTCCTCCCTTCAGCTAGACCGGTCCCCGCAGCATCATCTCCCCAACGCTCCAGTGGTCTAAGGTGCTGACATCATCAAGACAAATACAGGGTTCATAACACTACAATGGTTATGTTCTCACTGAGGGACAGCCCACCACTGGAGCATGGGGGAGTGCCCTATGCCAGGGAAGCTGAGGATCAGGTAAATAATGTATTTCTTTTCTTCCCTAGACTAAGCAAGCAATTAACATTTGCAGTGTGAGTGCAGCCCCACTGCAAGGGATGATTTCCCATTTTCCTGGAGTTGGACTTTAGAGCTGATGTTTAGGTGAGCCAATTTTTATATTGGATATATATATAGTGAATCATTGCGCTAAAACTAAATGCTTACTTAGTGAATATCATATGAATAAATAAATATGTCAATGAATAAACATATATGCAGCTGCTGTAAAAAATGAACACCTAATAAAACCATATAACTAACAAAATATAGTTATCAGCAGCGCAATAAACACTCAATAAAGAATCAAACATATAAAGTGCTAGTGCTTTTTAAAGTCCAACGTAGTGAGAGACTCCATGTATTGTGAAAAACTCCAATCTGAGAACTCCTTCACCCATGTCACCATGTGAAATGTACACACACTGAGGCTCACCAGAACTTCTAGGGGTTAACAGCATCTCCCAAAAAGGGCTATCACTTCCTCCATGCTCCTCCAGATCAGTGATTCTCAACTCCGGTCCTCGGGACCCACTAACAGGTCAGATTTTAAGTATTACCTTGGGGAGATGCAGACTAGAATACTGCAATCACTGAGCAGCAAATTATATCACCTGTGATGTATTTCAGTTATCCTGAAAACCTGGCCTATTAGTGGGTCCCGAGGACCGGAGTTGAGAACCACTGCTCCAGATGAATCACAGAACCACCAGAGGCTAATAGCATAAATCAAGCCAGCTGTCAATTCCTCCGTGTTCCCCAGATTAGTCACAATTTTTATATTGGCCCAGATTGAACCAATAGGTATGTACAGTATTTCACAAAAGTGGGTACACCCCTCACATTTTTGTAAATATTTTATTATATCTTTTCATGTGACAATACTGAAGAAATGACACTTTGCTACAATGTAAAGTAGTGAGTGTACAG
>BLSH010497645.1:97689-108772 GCA_018402905.1 Glandirana rugosa
ACGAAACTCGCTAGACGGACGTAATCCATCTCCGAAGACGAATCACCCTGTCTAAGAACAAGTTTTTGGTAACGGATGAGGATATCCCGGTCGACAACGACATTCACTGTGTAATAACAAGTTTTTAGTAGAGGATCAAGATTTCCCTCTCAAAGATCGACAACGAATCTCCCTGTCTAAGAACAAGTTTTTGGCAACGGATGAGGATATCCCGGTACAAGGTCGACAACGACATTCACTGTCTAATAAATAACAAGTTAATTATTCCAATGCAGCTTGTGCCTAGAATTTAGGTGCCTGGTCATGGGGGTTGTGCTCAGGTTGAGAACATTTATGCCTAGGAGATGATTTGTGAACAATAAATAATCTGTCACTTACAGCAACAGCTGGAACATGGCCCTATAGGAGTAGGCAACGGTTTTTGAACAAGAATCTGTCCCTCTAAGCAACAGCTAGAAACTCTCCCTTTAGAACTAGGAGATGATTTTTGAACAATAATGTGTCACTTACAGCAACAGCTGGCCCTATAGGAGTAGGCAATGGTTTTTGAACAAGAATCTGTCCCACTAAGCAGAAGCCTCTACCTAATGCAGGCAGATCGCTCAAAGCAGCAGTATGTGAAATCTCAAATTACTCCCACAATCTGATCGTTGTGTACGATCCCACAATCTGATCGTTGTGTACGATCGTAACGATCGTTGTGTTAGGCAGGGTTTGATCTGCAATGTGTCACTCAAAGCAGCAGTATGTGAAATCTCAAATTACTCAAACAATCTGATCATTGTGTACGTCGTCGTGTTAGGCAGAGTTTGATCTGCAACTCAAAGCAGCAGTATGTGAAATCTCAAATTACTCCAACAATCTGATCGTTGTGTACGATCGTAGCGATCGTTGTTTTATGCAGAGTTTGATCTGCAACTCAAAGCAGCGGTATGTGAAATCTCATATTTCTGCTATCTGTCCCTCAGAGCAACAGCACAGCAGTAGTAATTTCAGGATGCAGGATCAGATGTTAAAATGTCTGTAATCTCTCCCTCACGCCGGCAGCTTCCTCTCCCTACCCTAACCCAAGAGCATGTGGCATGCAGCACTGTGACTCCAGCTTATAAAGAGCCTGGGTCACATGATGCACTGGCCAATCACAGCCATGCCATTAGTAGGCATGGCTGTGATGGCTTCTAAGGGCCCTCTTGAAACAAGGGAATTGATTTACTAAAGGCAAATATACTGTGCAGTTGCTCCGGAACTTAGTAAATGAGGTAAAAGCTTCACTTTGCAATGAACACCCAATCACATGTAAGGAACATTAAAAAAACTGCATTTTTGCTTGCACATGATGGAAGTCAGCTGAACTTTTACTCATTTACTCTCTAAGCTCTGGAGCAACTGCTCTCGCAAAGTGCATAGTCGATTTGCTTTTAGTAAATCAAGCCCAATGAATGAGCTTATTTATATGTAGCTCAGAAAAGGGCTGCTCAATGAGGTTCTGCGGGGTGTAGAGCCAGCAAAATAATGAGATATGCTGGCCACTTGATGTTGTTGGCTGCTTGGAGGCTCATTTACTTTTACTTTCAATAAGAATTAATTCAAGTCAGACAAAGAGAAAATTTTATTAGCGTTACAACAGCCAGGACTCTGGCACAAGCTTTACAAATACAGCGAATGATAAACATCTGTTGAAAACTAGAACAATTGTTAAAGATGGAGAAAAGCAAAATTGACATTGTGAAGCTAAGTAGCCTCGCGCCATGTGCATCACGGACAACTTAGGTCAAGGAGCCATGAGTACCAACTATAAACCATTATAAAAGAGAAGTCCCCAGCAGGAGGAACCTCAGATGTGATAGAAAAGAATGCAGTAAAGACAAAAGAAGGGGAAATGGAAAAGAGTAGAGAGAGAAACCGAGAGAGGAAAACAAGAAGCAAAGCTCTCAGGGGAAGACCTGAACTTGTTCAGATCCCCTACAGCTTCACATGAACATAATCAGCCCAGGGTCTCCAGATAGCCTCAAATCGCTTAGTAGTATCATTGACCACACTGACAATTTGTTAGTTGAGCATTATCCAAGACACCTTTCATCTATATGGTGAGATACACACCAAAGTCTTTTTCCAGGAACAGGCTATAGAAAGTTTTGCAGCCAGGAGCATAAAGAAGATCAGACGCTGCTTGGAGCAGGAAAGATGCTCAACTGGTTAATTTAACAGAGCGATACGGGGTTGTTGGGGGACCAGGATCTTTGAAACCTTCCGTATCAAAGCAAATGCCTTATTCCAGAAACCCTGTAACCTCGGACACTCCCACCATATATGATACATAGTGCCAAGCGCATGCCATCCTCAAAAACATAGGGGTGAGGAAGATGGGTAAGAAGACGGAGTCAAGCAGCAGCCCCTAGATGATAGCTATACCTCCTTTGTGGCCTGCTTCCTGGGTACACCATGTCTCATAGGCGGTGACCTTAGAATCCTTAGTCACCAACGGGCCTAGGGAATACAACAAATGAGGGGAAGGTGGGATTGTTAAACTGATGGTTTAGAGGGCAAAAAGGTGAGACCAGCTTAGGATTGTTCCGCACTCTATCTCAGACAGCCAAAGAATTAGATAAGGTGGGAGCTAATATGGGCGCTCTACTCTTTGCTAATTGCCATTTGACGTAATCCAGAGGTATCCCACTCACCGCCATCCATTCAGTTACTATACAATCCGGCTTTTCCATGCGAGCATATACTGTGGAGAGCTGAGCTACCTGTGTTGCCTGGCAATACCTGGCCAAATGGGGAAGACCTAGGCCACCTATTGTTTTATGTGTAAATTAGATTTGTTTGGAGAGCTTATGACCCTTGCCCCCCCCCCCCCACACACACACACATAGCGCACCAATTTTGATTTAAATGTATTAAGGTCTGATTGAACAATCGCTATAGGTAGTGAATGGAAGTAATATAAAATTTGGAACAAAAGTGTTATTTTTATGGAATGACTCTTACCCAACCAGAACAAATCTCAAGCCCTGCCCATCTCTGAAGATCCTCCTCCAGTTTCTTATATAAAGGGGGATAGTTGGCTTTATAAACAGAAGATATCTAGGGTGCCAACTGAATCTCTAAGTAAGGGACAGACCTCCAATTATTGTTAATTGGAAATGCATCTTGTAGTCTGGAAACCAGGGATGCAGACAAATTGATGTTCTTAGAGACTGATTTGTGCTTATTCACCTAGCGGCCCGAGGCCTACCTGAAGGATTGTAAAAGCTGAGTCAAGTTGGGGAGGGAAATTATGGGTGAGGTGATAAACAAAAGCAGATCATTGGCGAATAGTGCACATTTGTGAGTGCTCCCATCACAATCTACCCCATGAATATTGGAATCTGGCCTGATTGCAATCGCCAATGTTTCAATCGGTATGGCAAATATAAGTGGGTAGATGGGACACCCCTGTCTAGTGCCCCTAGCAATTGGGATAGGATTAGAGTGGAATCCCTGGAGCTGTACCCTTGCCACTGGGTGTGAATAAAGTACTCGTAACAATGTGAGAAAGTCAGTGCCAAAGCCCCACTCCTCCAACAGCCAGGAGACCTAATCAAACACCTTTTAGTGATCGATGGACAAGAGCATACCAGACTGGGGCTGTCCTCCCGTCCACCCCATTTGCAAAATTGACATAAGATCAACCGCGTGATGTACTTAATCTGGACCCTTCCTACCAGGAATTGGTCTTTATGAATGTAGGTGTTTATAAAGGACGCAAGTCTATTGGCTAGAATTTTTTTTAAGCAGCTTAAGGTCATTATTAATTAATGAAATTGGCCTATGATTCCTAACTTCCTCAGGGTCCTTCCCTGGTTTTGGGAGCACAGAAATGAACACCAAATTCATGTCTGAAACAAGAGTATGATCAGCCCGCAGGGCTAGCAAATTTGTTAGCAAATTTCTGGTAGTAAGGTGCTAAGAACCCGTTGGGGCCAGATGCAGAGGCACACTTCATCAATTTGATGGCTTGAAGGACTTCTTTCACTGAGATAAGTGAGTCCATCAGCTCCCTGTGGGCCGCAGCTAGTTTTGGGATCTTGACCGAAGAGAAAAAAGTCTGCGAACTATGCACCTCAACCGGAGTGGTAGACTGGTAAAGCTGAGAACAAAATGTATTGAACTCTACTAGGGCCTTTTGTGGGTCTTGAGTATATATACCAGATGAACAGCAAATATTAGGAGGAGCAGAAAATCGTGTTCTAGGGCTAAGTTTTGCCACTAGCATAGAGCTAATGCGTTCTTTTTGCATATAAAATTTTGCTGCGGACCAGCGGAGAATCTTTTCGGTTCGGGTAGTAATAGATTGAAGGATAACCGGGTAGATTCAATGCGGTTAAGAGTAGCACTATCCGGACAATGTCTGTCGCACAGAGCGATTGGAGCTGTTTGTCCAGCGCTCTATGTCTACGCGGTTTATCCAAGATGCAATTTGGATAAGCTTGCCTGGAGTGTCGCCTTGTGTGGAGCCCACAGGGTAATTGGCAAGATGAAGTTAGAGATATTCAACTGGAAATATTCCACAATACTTTTTTCTATTTCAGTACATCTAACTGGGTCACTCAAGATGGATTCATTAAGGCACCAATTGAAAGGCTTATCTCCCGGAGCTCGTTTACTTTTAATGCACATATAGATTTGGGGTGAAAACAAATACTTATTAAAATGAAAGAAAATAGTTTTTGTCCTTAGTGGCTTTTTGATCTACCACTTTTTTCTTTTCTCCAGTTTTAAAGCTGAACGAAACACAATTATAAAAAGAATTAACTATTTTAATACTAATTGGGACTTATGGAAGTTGTTAACGTTGGAGTGTTATTTATTGTGTCTGGACCTAGTTCTTGTATAGTATGGAGTAAGGAATTTTTAAGAACGCTGTTTAATAAATAGTTTAATAGTTTTTTTAAAAGACGAATGTATTGATGTAATGTTATGAAAGGTATCACAATAGTCCTATTACTTGCATAAATTGCAAACATTTTTTGGTAAATATTTAAAAGGGATGGTGGTATCTGTCTCTATTTAATGAGTATTGCCATGCAGCAGATAGATTATATATTTGATACACATACCCAGGGGAAATTCTGAAATTTATCTTGATGGGATCCTTTACTTTTTAATTTTTCTTTGAGTTATGTGTGTAATATTTTTGCAGCTTGAAACTTTATGGGATTCTAATAGACAAGTTATTGGAGGGAATTCATAAAGTGTTGACACCCTTTAGAATTCCATGTAGCTGCTGCTGCAAAAATTGTCCATGCTTGCACATTATTCATGTACCTCTCAAAGACCGGTACATCTGTAGAGCCCAGCATTGAGGTCAGAGCGCCCATACTGGGCACTCCATCCCCAGTGCGTTCTTTTCCCATCCACTGTGTCCATTACACTGACAGGTGCATGGCCAAGGAGGTTTGTAGTGCTGTGGCTGAGCCTGATGGGGCACTGAGAGTCCAAGTGTTTCCCATCAGGTCACGCTTGCTGTTCAGTCCAATAGCGGTCTTCATCTCTGCCAACTATCCACTATCACTTAAAATTAGAGCAGACCTGGTGGGGAACTAGTCTCTCAGTTCCCTATCAGTCTCCACCTACCCAGGAACTCAAGAATTTTTCCAAATATGGGTATTGCCATATTTGGGTAACGACATCATCAGTGTCCTCAGATCCTTTATTTATCTCCTGGACGACAGCTGAATGGAGCAGGGCATACAGCACTGTGTGGGGTCACATATATGATAGCTTCCCAGAACAGACATGCCCCACTTTGAGTATTGGCATATCTCTGTACACCAGCTCAGAGTTGGTCTTAGTTACTATCAGTTTCCTAGTTTGTGAACAAACAGCAATCCTTTAAGAATCTGTCTTCTATAGTCATAGGTTCCTAAATTGGTGGTAGTAAGAACTACCTGAATTTGGTGCATGTGTAATGTTACTGAAACAATGCTTGCCTGAATTAGGCACAGGTGGTTTTGACGGGAACCACTGTTAAAGCTTTATTATTTCCCCCTGACTGTTATTTCTTTTTCTGAAAATACATGTTGCCTGACTCTCATACAGATCTAGGGACTGTAAAAGAGAAGTGCGTGATATGAAAAAAACACACATACTCACCTAGGTGGATGCAGCATTGGTCCGATGCTGAATTCTGTCCCCTGCCACCTCTACACTGAGATCAAGGACTGCTGATCACTCAGTTCTTGGTCTTCAGTGAGCAGAGTCAGTCACTGGCTCTCTGCTCTGCCCATCCACTGGAGTACCAGGCTGTGCAGGGGACAGGAGCTAAGTCTCTAAGAGGAGAGAGGCTGAGCCAGCTGCCAGTCAGGCATCTGGGTGGATCCTGGCATTCAAGTCTGGATCTCTCCAGAGTCTGGACAGGCTGAGGAACATCAGCTGACAGCAGGCTTTAGCTGCCTTTAACCACTTGTCGACCGGCGTCTGACAGCGGCAAAGGGGCTCGATATCGCAAACCGCCGTGATATGACGGCAGCTGCGATATCCCACACTGTGAGCGCGCGCGCTGTGTTCAGGGGGGGGGCCAGGGAGCTGGTAGGGCAGACTCGATCGCCGCCGGCTACCCGCAATGGCCCCCCCCCACAGTGAAAGACCGGAGGTCCATGTAAGTAAATACGGATCTCTGTTCTGTTAGAGGGGGAAGGGCTGTGATCACAGGCTTCCTGAATATGAAAGCCGTGATCACTCCACCCCCGCCAGCCCAGCCCACACACAGTTGGAACACGTCCAGGGAACACAGTTAACCCTTAGAGCGCCTCCTCCAGGTTAACCCCTTCACTGCCAATTGCATTTACACAATAATCAGTGTATTTTTATAGCACTGATTGCTGTATAAATGCCAATGGTCCCAAAAAAGTGTCAAAATGGTCCGACATGTCCGCCGCAATATCGCATTACCACTAAAAATTGCACGCTTCATGCTGCATATGAACACACTGATGAAGTTCCGGTTCCGGGACGATACGCGTGCGGTGATAGGAGGGAGTGTGTGACGTCATCCGCGGCCGACACTGTTACTTATTGGCATGGTGGATTTATGATCTGACTGAAGCGTGCTCATATGCATTGATTGTCAGTGCCTTTCCTGTAAGTGCATTTCTATTTTTATTAATAAATTGGTTTTTAAACGGAGAGCACGTAGAGCTTTGTTTTTACCCTATACATGACGATCTGGAGCCTAAGAAAGGATCAAGAGTGCATTGCTGGTTGGCGATTCTGAAGTGGTCCTGGGGCTGATTGATCTTATTCCCCTCATCAGAGGGTTAAGAGCGCATATGATCCTTTATCTGAGGATCCACACAAGGAGGTGAGCGGCCATCCTATTACTGGTGGTGGTTAACACTGAAGCACCTGTTTTGGCTTGTGTTGCACCTGTGGGACTTTCATCTGGAGCACTTGAAGCCTATCTATTTATGAACTTTATTTTTTCTAAATCTATGCTCAAAATTAGGACTAGTATCATCATACTTATAGCGCTGCACTCTTGTCATATTATAAGTCTCTAGTGGGGATTTGATGAATTTTTCCCTTAGTGTACAGTTGCTTATTTTTTATCATTTCGATTTGTTTCACTACGCTGATTGATTTTTTTATATATTATCTCAGAAATATTGAGTTAGGACCGCAGTATACACAGGAGCCTTGGGGAGGCACTTCAGCTTCCAAATATATTTGCAAATGTGTGCAACCAAACCTTCTGTTTTTAACATGAATTGTTAGGGTCAATTTGGTTTGTTTGCAGGCTGGCTGGTAGGTGTGCTGGGAAATTTTTATTTGTTTGTGAAGTTGGCTTCCTTATCTTGTTGATCCTCTCTTAATACACTACAGGATTTTACTGTGGTCTTGCTAGGGATGTACCGTCTATATTTATCTTGGAGGAAAATGACGGAAAATCCAAAATTCTACAATTGACAACCAGAACAGAAGATAAGAGAAAATATTCCAATGGAAATATTCCAATGGAATGAAAAGATTTCATCTCACTTCCTGTTATATTGCTCAGACAATAAGTGAAAGAAAATCTCCCTAATGAAGCACAACAAAAACATGTTTTCACCATTTCCTAGTCTTTCTAAAACTAACATAATATATTTTTGCTTTAGATATACCTTAATAATTGAGGCCTAAAATGCACTGAATTCAGTACCCCATATATTGTACCATACCAATATTGTTTCCTAAACTAAACAGTAACTTGATGTGTTTCTTTGCTCCCCAGAGACGTTAGAGGAGTTTTCAGAGTCGCCCACACACAGCAGTAACAATGCTTTCTTAATGCAGGTAAGCAACCTTAACAAGTCAGTTTATATCTCAGTAGATGCGTTCTGTATAAGTACAGGAAATCTGTATAAGAAGACACAAAGGAGCTGCCACTGCTGACTTCTTCAAACTGCTAGTTGCTTGGTAGCCATGCTGATCCTCTGGCATCAATCAAAGAGTCAATAATGTAGAACAGTTATGTAAATAAGGATTGTGACTTTATTCTGACTTTCTTAACTAGTTCAGCGCTTTGGACATCCAAACATTGAAGAGTTCAGCAAAGTTGATGGCTGCTATTGCAATAGCAGCCATCAGCCTGTGCCCCATTTCTTCAGCCAGCTACTGGCTGCAAAGTGAAAGATAACTGGCAGCTGTATCACTTTCACAGTGCAGGCAGCATAGACCCTCCACCCGCATGTGCTTCCCAGGCTCTCCCACTCTTACCAGGAGTCCAGGATCACATGGCAGGACTACATCATGGTGGGCAGTAGGAGACAGAGGAACATCCATTCCTTGATCTCTTTGATCTTGTCACTCCCAGTTTCAGAGTTGTCATTCTCTGGCTGATCTCTGCTCAGTTTGATGCTTTGGAGGACAAGGGAGAAATTAGGGTATTTTTCGACCCCCGTTGTCTCCATAAAGAAAAACTGTCATCTGCCCAATGCTATCACATGGGGGTTTGTTAACCCATTGTGATAGCAATAAAGTTAAATAATAGAAACTAAAAATAAAAATAAAGAAAAGTTAAAAAATTATAATAAATTGTATTAAAAAAACAACAAAAAAAGTGTAATACATGCTGCCCTGCAATCACCCACAAATGCAAACTCATGCCCAGGATGTGCACATGTATGAAAACTGTGAAAGCATGTTTATCACCGCAAATGTCAGCATGACAGCAATAATTTTGGTTCCCGAGCTCACAGTTAGCTCAGAACTGAGCTGTAAAGGCTTTTAAAGCGACGCCTATGGAGATTTTTGGATACCATTGTTTTTCGCAAAATCACTTATGACTTGGCATATTTGGTATCTATTTACTCGATTCAGCATCATATTTTATATTTTACTGAAAAATGTGGGTATTATATTGTGTGTGTTTCCACTAAAACTCATTGTATTATATTTTTCCTGAAAATATGCCTTTAATAAACAGTTGCACATCGTGCAACATAAAAAGTTGCAACAGTAAAAATTGCTGTAGTGCCAAAGTAGTTAATATTGGCATTGACAGTTTCAGGTCAGAAGTATTATAGCCAGCGGTTTGTAGGGATGGGCCGAACACAAAAAATTTGTCCGAACAGTCAAACACCGTCAAAAGTGCTCATTTTAAAAGGCTTATATGCAAGTTATTGCGATAAGAATTGTATGGGGACCCGGGTCCTGCCCTAGGGGACATGTATCAATGCAAAAAAAAGTTTTTAAATCGATAGTTTTTCAGGAGCAGGGATTTTAATAATGTTTAAAGTGAAACAATAAACATGAAATATTCCTTTAACCACTTGACCACTGGGCACTTAAACCCCCTTCCTAACCAGACCAATTTTCAGCTTTCAATGCTCTCACATTTTGAATGACAATTACTCAGTCATGCAACATTGTACCCATATGAAATTTGCGTCCTTTTTTTCACACAAATAGAGCTTTCTTTTGGTGGTATTTAATCATCGCTGGGTTTTTTATTTTTTGCGCTATAATTAAAAAAAGACCAAAAATTTTGTAAAAAAAAAATTTTTCTTTGTTTCGGTTATAAAATTTTGCAAATTAGTAATTTTTCTTCAGAAATTTTGGCCAAAATTCATACTGCTATATATCTTTGGTAAAAAAAAACAAATTTGTGTATATTATTTGGTCTTTGTGAAAGTTATAGAGTCTACAAGCTATGGTGCCAATCACTGAAAATTGATCACACCTGATGTACTGACCACCTATCTCATTTCTTGAGACCCTAACAAGCCAGGAAAGTACAAATACCCCCCAAATGACCCCTTTTTGGAAAGTAGACATTCCAAGGTATTTAGTAAGAGGCATGGTGAATTTTTTTAAGTTGTAATTTTTTCCCACAATTCTTTGCAAAATGAAGTTTTTTTGTTTTGTTTTTGTTTTTCACAAAATTGTCATATGTTAACAGGTTATTTCTCATACCCAGCATATGCATACCACAAATTACACCCCAAAATACATTCTACTACTCCTCCTGAGTATGGCGATACCACATGTGTGACACTTTTACACAGCCTGGCCACATACAGAGGCCCAACATGCAGGGAGCGCAGTCAGGTATTCTAGGAGCATAAATTACACATATAATTTCGTGACTACCTCTTGCACTTTTAAAGGTCCTGGAGCACTAGGACAATGGAAATGCTCAAAAAATGACCCCATTTTGGAAAGTAAACACCCCAACGTATATTCTAGGAGGCATAGTGAGTCTTTTGAACATGTCATTTTTTCCACAAGTTTTTGGAAAATGTGGAAAGAAAATGAAAACGCATTTTTTTTTTACACAAAGTTGTCCATTTATACAATATTTCTAACACAAAGCATGTAAATAGCAAAAATGTCACCCCAAAATATATTCTGCTACTCCTCCCGAGTATGGCGATACCACATGTGTGACACTTTTACACAGCCTGACCACATACAGAGGCCCAACATGCAGGGAGCACCGTCAGGTTTTCTAGGGGCCTACATTTCAAATCTAATTTGACCATCTTTTACACTATTGTGAGGCACTGTGGTGGCATGGATAGGCACTGTAGTGGCACGGGTGGGCAGTGTAGTGGCA
>BLSH010497645.1:157745-168990 GCA_018402905.1 Glandirana rugosa
CCCTGTAGCGACCTAGGTCCTCTGTTCCACTCATCGTGACGAGTGGATATACTACCCTAGCCTAGCCCACCCCGTGGAATTGAACATAATGGTATGTCATATAATTTAGCATATTGATAAGGTGCTGTTGCATGTAAATCTGACTTCCTAATAAATTTAATTTTAGTTGTAATTATCATGATATAAAATAATGGATGTGGGGGCCTTTTGGTAGGCGTGATTTTTTTTTGGTGGGGGGGGGGCAGCATTTCATTCTTGGACCCAGGCAGCACAATGTCTTGGGCCAGCCCTGGATATTAACATCCCTGGTGGTAATCCCGAGTGTGGCTCAGGGTGGAATTTCAGTACCATTAGTGGTAACCCCGAGCCACACTCGGGATTGCATTGCTGGATCCAGGCAGTGCTACTCACCTTGTCTCCTGGATCCAGCGATGTCCCCAGCCGTGTCTGCGGGCTGTGACCTCCGCCCGATGCCTCTGTGTGCCGGGCTCCATTCCCTGCGAGCGTCGCACCGCACGGGGGCGGAGACTGGCGGGAAATTCAAAAAGTGAAACACATACAGTACACTGTAATCTTACAGATTACATTGCTGTATGAAAACATTTCACATCTCCTTTGTCCCTAGTGGTTTGCCCAGAGCCCTGCATGCACTTTTATATTATTTATGTCAGTCTTTCTGCCTGGAAACATGAGAATGTCCATAGCAACCAAAAAGTGTCCCTTTACGTCAAAAGTGGTTTTTGATCGGCTAGAAAACAGCGATAGTAAATAAGAATGATTTGCAGAATTGAGTGATACTGATCTTTGGGGAAATTTATCATCAGACACTGAAAGTGACAACAGCGACAATTCTGCAACTGAGCAAATTTCAGTGTTTTTGGTTTGATTACATTATTGAATACGTTTTATTACTATTACGTTATTATTTTTGATAATTATTTTTAGTTATTTATTATATTATAATTTATGATTTAATTTTTCAAACTTTATCATACCCGGGATGTCTACTAGACTGTTGTTTGGACAGATTTCATTGAGCTATTCCTAAGAATTACAGGCCTACAATATAAAACGCCAAATTTTCATGCAAAATAATCATACCGCTTTCAGCACCAAAAATCTGAAATAATCATACCGCCAGGGAGGTTAACATAGCAAAGCATATACTAAACAAAAAGCCGCGCTAATCCCAAATGATCAAAAAACATGTGCATTAATGTCTCAGTTGTTTAGTATATGTTGAGGAAATGTGGTTTTCATACAGCCACCAATCAGAATTATCACTGGGAATTAAGACCACTATATGCAATGCTAAGTATGTGCTTTCTTCTACATTGCAGGCTGCATTTATGTCCAGGAGAGTGAGCACGGTGTCTGAGACATCCACAGTCTCTGTTGAAGATGATAACGGGGAGGAAAGATTTAATGATGAAGCTCTCGCACAGAAATCAGAAGAGAAAAAGGTGATATCGCTATATATAGATGTATTTCTTCTTCTGGTATATTTCATGTCTCCATATAAATGTATAAATTAACGTTCCATCAGCCTCTATTCACTCCCTTTAGCTACTTGGGCTTTGGGCTAAATTAACATTGATTCTGTTCTCCCAGGAGTTTGTCTTTGTTCTGTACATAGCATAGGGCTTGTGATTAAATTTTAAATAGCCTTGTGTACATTACAATACAAGCAAGCATCAACACCGAGAGGGGAGATACAAGCTGGATAAATCTTTAAATTCATCTGTAATGTTTTATGTTAAATGGAATTGGTGCTTTTATTCTAAACAAGCTCATAGGGAATCATTAATCTCAGACTTTTAACCGAGAATCATGAAGTCCTAGCTACAGATGTATTGCTTTTTTCGCAAATGAAGCGATTTTGATTACCAACAGACTTCAGTGCATATACCCACCTTTTATCTGTCTTTATTAGCCAGTCCAAAGTAATGCAGATTTTCATAGACACACTTTCGTCTTTATACTTTGAATTTGAAAATTATGCAGGGAAAGAATGACCTCATAAAATACTACATCACCAAACTGTCATGAATGGTGATGGTTGATTTGCACTGACAAAAAGCCCTATCAGGATGAATATGGTGAAAAATCCTTCCATTACCAAATCTGGATCACTCAGTATCCCCAATGTAATAAATGTTATTTTTAAAATTGTTTTATTTATAAGTAAAAATAATGCATTGGCATACAGCATAAGAACACGGTTCCTTACAAAATCAGTCAAGTAGTGGAAAACAACACTAGAGTGAGCAAAAAACAATCTTTTAATTGGCTAATTGAGGAACACCTTGCCATCTGTAGATTGTAGTTGCCATTTTAGGGGTTGATTTACTAAAGGCAAATAGACTGTGCACTTTTGCAAGTGCAGTTGCTCCAAAGCTTAATAAATGTGTGAGAGATCTGCTGAGTTCCATCATCCAATCATGTTCAAGCAAACATGCTGCGATGTCCAATGTCACTTACGCATTCCTGCCTTGAAGGGATGATTTTTTTAATCTCCTAAAGGCAAAATTGACCCCAGATCTCACAATAAAGAGGACCTGTCATGATTATTTCTATTACAAGGGATGTTTACATTCTATGTAATAGAAATAAAAGTGATAAAAAAACATTTAAATGGACAGTGTAAAAATAAAAAGTAAAATAAGTACCTGAATATTCTGAGCACCTGAGTATTGTGAGCACCTGAGTATTGTGAGTGCCTGAGTATTTGTGTGAGGACGCGTGTACTGTGAGTGCCCATGTGCTGTGAGGACACTTGTATTGTGAGTGCGCATGTACTGTGCGAACACGTGTACTGTGAGTGCCCGTGCGCTGTGAGGACACGTGTACTGTGAGTGCCTGTGCGCTGTGAGGACACGTGTACTGTGGGGACACGTGTACTGTGAGTGCCCCGGTGCTGTGAGGACATGTGTACTGCGCGTGACCGTGTGCTGTGAGGCACGTGTACTGTGAGTACCAGTGTAAAGTGAGGACAGGTGTGCTGTGAGGACACATGTACTGTGAGTGCCCGTGTGCTGTGAGGACACGTGTACTGTGAGTTCCCGGGTGCTGTGAGGACATGTGTACTGTGAGTGCCCGTGTACTGTGAATTCCGGTGTGCTGTGGGGACATGTGTACTATGAGTGCCCATGTGCTGTGAGGACACGTGTACTGTGAGTGCCCATGTGCTGTGAGGACACGTGTACTGTGGGGACACCTGTATTGTGAGTGCCCATGTGCTGTGAGGACACGTGTACTGTGAGTGCCCGTGTGCTGTGAGAGCATGTGTGCTGTGAGTGCCCGTGTACTGTGTGAGCACATGAGCTGTGAGTGCCCGTGTACTGTGAGTGCCCCTGTGCTGTAAGTGCTGTGTGCTGTGCATTGTGAGTAGTAGAGTCAGGAAGCTAGCTGTCAGTTAATTGGACAGAGTATAATTCCCAATCCCCATTTAATTAGTGGGTATGATGCCTGGTGGGTGTGGAGACGCGACTTGGTGTACATCTTGCGGTATGTGTAGCGCCCCCATAGTGATAGGTGTGTTTTATAGTGAGTTTTTGCTAGGAGAGGCAAAATTTAGTGAGGCCTGACTGTAAGTGCATGCCTAAATGTTTTGATCTGAGCTGGGGAGTGGCTCAGGGAGGAGCTGGAGACAGAAGGAAGGAACACCCCTTGGAGTTTCCTCCCTCTTGAGGAGGGAAGGTTCCGGAAAGGGGGACAAATGAGGAGGTGTCACTTCCTGATGTATGAAGAGGAGACCTGACCAATCTACAGTCTGGATTGGCAGGGGGCAGGCCTCCTCAAATACAGCCATCTGCCAGCAGAGGGTAGAGAGTGCCAGGTGGAAGTGTGGAAGATGTAGCAGAGGTGCCGTGGAGGCCTCTGCCCGGGAGGGAGCCCCCAGTCTGGGGGGGGGTGACCTTGAGGCCTGGAGACTTGGGTGCAGCCAAGAGTGGAGTGGATTCCTGGAGCAGCACAAGGGACTAGGAGAACGGCAGAGGTGCTACTGTGAATACTTTAAAGTATCCACTGGAGTCAATGAGTGACAGACTCTGGCAGCTGGAAGAGAAAGGCCAGAGCAGTCTGGGAGAGAAATAGTGGACAGCCTGTGTAAGCCTTGAGAGCCAGTCAGGGTAAGGAGTGTCACTGTAAGGAAAGCAGTTCAGTGGGACCTGGAATAAGGGATGGGCTGGGAGTTGCAGCCCATCAAAAAAGCATGGCTGGCACCAACGTACTAAGCTACACTTTGAGGGGTCCAAGACCCTGGCCTGTAATGGGTGGTACGGAGGCCCTGCTGACAGTTTGCAGGCCTCACCATGTGCTAGCTGCGGTGAAGAGAAAGGAGTTGAGTGAGCCTGATAAATTTCCCTTCAGGTCAGGAACTAAGAGATGTGCTAGAGAGAAGTGAAGGAGCAATAGTCTGCAAGTGATGTGCTGGAGAAAAGTGAATGAACTATAATCTGCAGAAGAGATGTGCTTGAGAGAAGTGGAGTGTATATACGGTGGTGTATATAGATGGTCCTGTAACCAATTATTTGGGCATCCCAAATTCACCTCTTTTCCCCACCCAAGTTAAATCCCCTAAATAAAACAAACAAAAACAAGAGCCAGCCTGTTCAGTGACTTCGGATGTGTGAGATATGGTGGGATTGAGGGCAGCTATAAGGTGAACCACAACTATCTGCCACTCCCAAGGGAGCACATGGCTACATATGTGTTTCTTCATTATGAGGGCAAATACTACTATACAAAATGTAAGCATGTTGTTTCCCTGGAAGCCCAGGTTCTGAATCTAGGGAAGCAACTGTCAACACTGAGAAGACTCTCCATACTAAAGGAGAGTTGGGATCGTACCTGACAGGTTTCCGGCAGGGGCCAGCACAGAGGCGGGGGGAGACAAAGAGGTGCAGGCACCAGAGCAGAGTAGCTGGGTGACACTCAGGAAGGGTAGATGGTAAAGAGTCAGGGAGGCTGATCCAGGGCTGGAACATCCCAATAAGTGCGCCCCGTTGTGTGATATTGCAGAACCAGCCAGGGATCAGCATTGCTGGAGCCAGGGGAGTAACTCTTCCAGTGAGGGCAGGGATGAAGCCAACAG
The DNA here is from genome assembly GCA_018402905.1 of Glandirana rugosa. NCBI lineage: Eukaryota > Metazoa > Chordata > Amphibia > Anura > Ranidae > Glandirana > Glandirana rugosa. Next base: position 162,841 of record BLSH010497645.1, read on the forward strand.
AAAGGAAAGACAGTTTCTGCTGGTAGGGGAGTCAATTGTCAGAAGCACAGAGAGGGCAATCTGTCACAAAGACCTGAAGCGCCGATCTGTATGTTGTTTACCGGGTTCTCAGGTTCAGCACATCATGGATTTGGTGGACAGATTACTGGGAGGGGCTGGGGAAGACCCACCTGTCATGGTTCATGTTGGTATCAATGATAAAGTCAGAGGAAGACAGAGTGTTCTAAAAAAATTTTTTAGAGACTTAGGAGCTAAATTGACGATTAGGACCTCCAAGGTAGTATTCTCGGAAATACTACCGGTACCTCCAACCACATCAGAGAGGCAGCGAGAGATTAGGGAAGTTAACAAGTGGCTGAGGAGCTGGTGTAGAAAGGAAGGGTTTGGGTTCATGGAGGAATGGGCCGACTTCTCAATCGGTTACCAGCTCTTTAGCAGGGACGGAATGCACCTAAATGGGGAAGGTGCAGATCGGCTGGGAATGAAGATGGCCAACAAGTTAGAGGGGCTTTTAAACTAGGCAACAGGGGGGTCCAGGTTTACAAAATAGACAGAATGGAACATATTTCAGAGGGTAGTGTTGGGGCAGCAGTGGTAGGCTGGCTAAACCACCTAAACCCAAGGTAAGTATAGTAACAAGTCCTATATGCAGCTGAGGAATACCCAACAAGAAGGTAGCAGGAGTCCCAACAAAGCTATGTGGCTTGTTTACTAATGCCAAGAGTCCGGTGGACAAGATAGGGGAACTAGAGCTGCTAAAAACAAAAGATACAAGATTTTTATAATGAAAACGGTATCATTAGCGGTAATTAGCACGGTTTCATGAAGAATCGTTCTTGCCAAACCAATCTACTAACCTTCTATGAGGAGGTGAGCTGCCATCTAGATAACGGAAGGCCTGTAAATGTGGTGTATCTAGATTTTGCAAAGGCATTCGATACAGTTCCCCATAAATGCTTACTGTACAAATTAAGGTCTGTTGGCATGGATCATAGGGTGAGTATATGGATTGAAAACTGGCTACAGGGGTGAGTCCAGAGGGTGGGGATAAATGGGGAATACTTGGAATGGTCCGGTGTGGACCAAAGTTCTGTCCTAGGACCAATCCTATTTAATTTATTCATAAATGATCTGGAGGATGGGGTTAATAGCTCAATCACAATATTTGCAGATGATACCAAGCTAAGCAGGGCAATAATTTCTCAGGATGTGAAAACCTTGCAAGAAGATCTGAACAAATGAATGGGGTGGGCAACTACATGGAAAATGAGGTTTAATGTAGAAAAATGTAAAATAATGCATTTGGGTGCCAAAAATATGAATTCAATCTACGTACTAGGTGGAGAACCTCTGGGGGAAATCTAGGATGGAAGAGGAACTGGGGGTCCTAGTAGAGGACAGGCTCAGCAATGGCAAACAATGCCAAGCTGCTGCAAGCAAAGCCAACAAAATATTGGCATGCCTCAAGAAGGGGATTAACTCCAGAGATAAATCAATAATTCTCCCACTCTACAAGACTCTGGTGAGTACACACCTGGAGTATGCCGTCTAGTTCTGGGCTCCAGTCCTCAGGAAGGATGTGTTGGAACTGGAAAAGGTTCAGAGAAGGGCAACAAAGTTAATTAAGGGACTGGAGGACCTTAGTTATAAGGAAAGATTATGAGCACCGAACTTATTCTCTGGAGAAGAGACTCCTGAGAGGAGATATGATTTCAATGTACAAATACAGTAGTGGTGACACCACAATAGGGACAACACTTTCTGCGCAAGGGAGCACAAAAAGACACATGGCCATTCACTAAAATGAGAAGAAAAGCGGTTTAACCTCAAAATGCATAGAGGGTTCTTTACGGTAAGAGCAGTGAGAATGTGGAATTCTCTTCCACAAGCAGTGGTTTCAGCTGGGAGCATAGATAATTTCAAAAAACGATTAGATGGGCACCTAAGGGACCACATCATAGAGGGATATACATTGTAATATTGACATAAAAGCTCACACATAGGTTGGACTTGTGTCTTTTTTCAACCTTACCAACTATGTAACTATGTAAATAAGAGGGGAAAAAAATTAAAGTGCCCCGTCCATTCAAGCTTGCGCGCAGACGCAAACGCATACATAAAACGGTGTTCAAACTACACATGTGAGGTATCGCCACAGTCATTAGAGCGAGAGCAATAATTCTATCACTAGACCTCCTTTGTAACTCTAAACAGGTAATTTGTAAATATGTTTAAAGTGTCGCCTATGGAGATTTTTAAGTACCGTAGTTTGTCGCCATTCTACGAATGCGAGTAATTTAGAGCATGACATTTCCTTGGTGTAACATCATCTTTCAAATTATACAAAAAAAAAAATGGGCTAACTTTACTGTTTTCCAAAAAAATTGCATTTGTAAGACTGCTGAGCAAATACGGTATGACATAAAATATTGCAATGTTCTCCATTTTATTCTGTAGGGTCTCTGCTAAAAAAAAAAATATATAATGTTTGGGGGTTCTAAGTAATTTTCTAGCAAAAATACTGATTTCAACTTGTAAACAACAAATGTCAGAAATAGGCCTGGTCCTTAAGTGGCTAAAGTGAAGCTTTACCTCATTTACTAAGCTTGGGGGCCACTGCACTTGCAGAGTGCCACTGTACTTGCAAAAGTGCACAGTCTATTTGCCTTTAGCAAATTAACCCATTAGTGTTAATATAAACAGTACCTACACCTACCTCCAAACCAGGAGTTCAACTTTAAAGGTAGGGAATGGTAATAGTTAATATGGATATCCAAATAGTAAGATGGAAAAGAAGGAGTGAGAAAGAGGTGAAAGAGAGATGTGAGAAGGGAAAAAAGGGGGTCGAGAGCAAAAGTATAGGGGGATTAATAAACAAGTCTTGTGGGGGGGAGGGGGGGTGGGGGTGAAGGAAGGGGGCGAAGGCTAAAGCTAAATTCCAGGTATGGCAATTTTTAAATAATTATGGGCTACTACACTTGCTTTGGGGTCGTGTGCCGAGTGGCTGCACTGATGCTTACTGAACACAGGAGGTCACCCACTTGAGACAGGCGCCATTCAGGGAGCACTGCATTTACTTAAAGCGGTAGTAAACTCAGCCCAAGAAGATTAAGTAAATATATATTTTGAGTCCACTTTAGATATGGAAAATGGCTAGCATACACATGAAAGCTAAAAGTTGTCTTACATGCCCAAATCGTGGTGTTAGAAACCAGTCCCGGACGGTATAAGGCGCCACCATTTTAACTTATCTCTTCCGCATCTTTCCCTGCTTGTATTTCCTCCCTCATTCTGTGTAGGGGCTGATAATCTTGCACATGCGCATTAGGAACTACGTCTAGGTCTCTAAGCTTTCTCTTCCTCGCTCTGCAGCTCTGCCCTCCTTCTCCACAACCCCTGTGATGTTCAGAGTCACAAGGACACCAGGAAATGCTTCTGAATGCGCAAGTATTAGTTCCAAATATTGCATTAGGTCAGAGCTGACGCCATCTCCAGGAGATGATGCAGCCCTGGCATACAACATGCATTTTTCCAGCAGCCTTAGCTTGCCAGAAAAAGATACACTTACGGTGCATGCGCGGGTGACGTCATACGGAGAAAAATGCAAGATAACACAGAAGAGGGAATGTAATATTGATAAAAGGAGTAATCTTAGCATTTAAAGTGTGGTGCAGGGGTTTACTACCGCTTTAATGAATGCAAAGGTTTCTTTGATTGAATGAGGTGGAGATCTCAATATCATTACCCTACCTTGTCCAATCAGAAAATGCTTTGCTTTTCTTGAGAAAATGCAAAGTCTTCGCTGTATGGTGGCCGTAAGCAAGTGACCCGTCTCCCCAATGCAGCAGGACAGTCACTTGATACAGGACCCAGAAACTAGTGAAGATCGCTGTAGTAGCAGAGCCTACTACAGTGATTTCTATCTTCCATAGAGATCCCACAGCTATGGCATTTCAAAGCTGGGCCAATATATCTATGTAAAAATTGTCATACCTGGAATTCAGCATTGAAGAACAAGCCTCATTTCAGCACAGGCTGAGAATTGTTCAGTGTTTGGATCAATTAGAACTACTTTCTCAATGTTAGGATCAAAAATATTATTTTATACTTAAAGACTAAGTTCATCTTTGTTCACCTTTTTTTTCTTCTAAATTCCAGCTCCCCGATGTATTATAGCATTAATGTACTTCTTTTGCAAAAATAAAACATCTTTCTATTTATTCTACACACGCTTACCTCACTGTCTTCATAGCTGTTTAAAAACATTACTCTATTACTTCTGCCTTTATTCCTGGATAGACTTTAGGTCATGACACAAGAAGGAGTTGACCAGCTGATCTCCTTCCTGTGTCAAGACCTAAAGTCTGTCCAGGAAGTAAGGCATAAGTAATGGAGTAGTGTTAAACAGCTATTATTATTATTATTATTATACAGGATTTATATAGCGCCAACAGTTTGCGCAGCGCTTTACAATAAGGAAGGGACACAGTACAATTACAATACAGTTCAATACAGAAGGAATAGGAGGGCCCTGCTCGTAGAGCTTACAATCTATGAAGACAGTGAGGTAAGCGTGTGTAGAATAAATGGAAATCTGTTTTATTTTTCAATAGAAGTACATTAATGCTATATTAGTACATAGGGGAGTTGGAAAAAAGGTGAACTTAGCCTTTAAAGTGTAACTAAAGGCACAATTTTTTTTTTTTTTTTTTTTTTTTAGTTTTGGATAGAGTGGAGAGGAATTAGAAGACCTGTGAGTTTTTTTTACTGTTTGTGCTCCCATTAAGGAGATTCACCCTCTAAAAGTGGTATTGATCATTTAAACAGACATTTCCACCTATTCCCCCTTGAATGACTACCAAACCTTTCAGTGTAGTTATAATGAGCAGTCACTATCTTGAGTTTCATAGATTGAGTTACATTTGCTGCTATCTGTGGCACAGCTGGATTCTCCATTCTTCAATGGAGAATCCAGGTTTTGGCAGCATTAACTGTATTTATATGGTGATTGTTACAGCTAACATCTCAATCTGTTTTTTTTGGGTTTTTTTTACAAGTTGCCAATTTCAGATAGCAAATCTTCAGGGTTGCCCACAATTAACTAGCTACTTCATGTCTTTACAGATGCTAAAAAATAGCGCAGGCACACACAATCTACATCTGTACACTGTATCCTTAGATGCTGGCCAGGAGGGATAAGCCTTATTGTTTGGGTAGTACTTAAAGCCTAAGGCTAGGTACAAACATGTCTAAAATCATCTGAAAATGGTCAGTTCGGCAGGAACTGGCCATCTTTTGGCCGATGTATACAGCTGTCTGTTCTTCAGACCATCTTTTGTTGATTGGACATGGTAGAAAGCCAGCATCTGATCAGTATCCAATCAGTGCTGGCAGCCAATGGCTGCCAGCACTGATCAGTGTGTTCTGGTGGGGGAGGTGCAGTTCCACTGTCAGAATACAATGGCACAGTGAGGGAGATCAAACCAACATCCCTTGTGTTAATACAACAATCCCTAAGGTTTTTTTCATTCACCTCCCTGGGCTGAATAAACTTTTACGCGTGTACCAGGTATTACTCAAGTCTAACAGTTGAGTATGCAGTTTGAATATATACAGGAGCTGTGTAACACGCCAAAGGATTTAAATGCCTGTCTATCCAGTTCCAAGGTTTACACATTCCTAACAGATTGTACATCCAGCCAGTTACAGCTAGGTCCACTCTGCGCCTCTAAACTGTCATTGGACAATGAGAGGACAGCAACAGACTAATACAGTCATCAGTTAGCTCTTCCTGTCACTATGTTCCTTGTTAACATATATGAATGCAGAATGTCTGATATCACATATGTACTGTTTTTTTGTCATGTACTTGTATGAGGAGACCAAGATGACCATGGTGGCCTCTTGCACAATTCCTGTCTAAGTGCCCCTGGAAATTGAAAGGGTATGCAACAGTGATGGAAGGGCACAAGTGACTGACTGCCAAAACTGGTGACTTAGACTCAGAAACATTGGTATCAGGTGTGGAGTATAGATGGTAATGCACCAATGAGCAGAGTCAGGTCACAAACCGGTGTTGGTAGTAGATGAACACTGAAGCATCAAATTGTAGGCAGAATTCAGGTCAGGAACAAGCACAGGTTGACAATG
>BLSH010497645.1:186438-198185 GCA_018402905.1 Glandirana rugosa
GAGAGATTTAATTCGAGTAGTTTAGGTAAATTTTTTTTTTTTTTTTTTTTTTTTTATTTGCTATTTTTTCCCACAAGCGTGGAGTTACACTTTAATTCTTCCCGTGACTTACTGTGTATAGCTTTGAGAGGTTAGTTGCTTTGCTGTAGATTTCTATTATTTCCTGCAGTTTTGGTGCTCTCATTAAAGCCCTGTAGGTGCAGAAGCTGATTGATAATGCTAAAACCACTCCCATACAGATTCACTATGCACATGGACACAAACAGATATGTTTTCAGAATGACAAAAGGTAGGAATCTGCAACAAAATTTGTTAAAATCCTTGCAATGCATATAGATTACCCAGAGGGGAATGTTTTTTTCTCAACAGCTCTTTAAATGGATTTGATGAGCTTAATTTAGAGAGAGACAGTTTAGTACTGGGTATATATGGGGGTTTACAACCAATTTAAGTGAGATTATTGAAGTCCACTTTGGTGTCTAGCCTACCTCTATGCAAGCTAAACCTTCCAACCCCAACGATATATATATATATATATATATATATATATATATATATATATATTGTGGTAGTGTGGTATCCCACCAGCGGGAGGACACGGGATTCTCAACATGGTAGGTTGAGAGGCTCCAGGGGATTTGCTTATTTGGGAGGAAACTGGCCTTTCAGTTTCCTCATTTCAAAAAGTCTGTTCCAGGACCTGGAGCCCGGGGATTTTGAAGCAATCCGGGTGGGATGAAATCCCCAGTCCTGGGTCCAGAGTTTGTGACCTACCAGGAGACTAATTACCCAGCTGCATCAGGGCCTGATAAGAGAAGTCAGGACCAGAATTCTGTGTCACACACTGGGAGACGGATCCAAAGAGGGAGACAGGTGGTCTCCAGGGGTCTAAGGCTGCAGGAGGCCGTCTGGTCAACCACATCTGCCAGGAGGCAGAGGTGACCCGTGATCAGCTAGGAGGGCTGACTTCAGTTACTTGTCAGGTGGGCTATCGCTCATTTATCAGCAGGACGGCTAGATATCCTTTGTAAGCCAGGATGGTTGAACATCAGTCATGTCAGCAGCAGGAGGCTGAAGGATGCAACAGTGTTGGAACCCCCTGCGAGGGAAGATTATCGTTTAACTTTTTAACTTTTATTTAATAAACATGGGCTGTCATGCTCTCAAACAGAGATCCTGGCTGGCGTGAACTCAGTACAAATGCAAGGTATTGCGTTGGGCACAAGACGGTAAAATCCGGGTCCCTGCTCCACAGTGAGTTCATGTCATGTTGGCTGTGTGCGGAAGTGCAGCCAGGCAAACAAAATGTGCTTTTGGACACCATCCAGATCCCTGCAAAAAGTGAGTTCAGCAGTTAAAAGTGAACTGTGTTTTGGTGCATGAGACTGCACAATGTGTGTGCAGGTGAGGAGAACCTGCAAGTGAAAAGGAACAAGCCTTAAAAAGACAGTGTTCCATTTTGTTTTGGCTGGACAGCACAAAAGTGTTGTGGACTGACTGTGAAGATGAAGCAAGGGAGTGAGCCTGCCGGAGAGTATTGCAGACGGTTTTTTTTGTAGTCCTATGTCATCCAAGGATGCCATTTTGGGCTATCTGGAACACTTTGAATTCTGGGCTGTAGTTGAAGGCTGGCCTAGAAACCGCTGGGCTTAGTTGGCACAGCCACTTATTACTGAAGAGTACAGAAAAGTATACAGTGGGATGGTTTCTAACAGAGGTGACTATGACAGCTATAAAGTTGCAATCCTGGATAAAGAACACTGTAAAAATTCAAGAAGGAGTGAGCAACAGGCTCATCCGAAGCTTGAGAGGAGTGTGGTCACCCAACACCAGTGATGACAGTCCCTGGAATTGCAAGCCAAAGGTATCACCTACAGAGAATTATGGCAAGCGTAAAGCAACACGGCTTCATGGAAAGAAAAGTCAAGTTGTTTGGGAGAGCCAGCAAAGAGCAACTGAGAGGATGCCATCTCACTTAACAACCAGAGAAAGTCATCAGATCCCATGCCTGGAATGTGGTAAATTGGGACATGATTGTTTGTCTTGTCTCTGGTTGTATAGTACACCGGGAGATGAAGTTGCGGAGCAAACATTTTTGTCTGCAGGCCCAGATTCCTGTGCAAATATGTTTGCAGTCTCCCCTAGCAACAGTGAGGAAGTACCTGTTGTGCCTGCAGGGGGTGCTAAGGAGTTCGAAAGGGCTGCTGAAGTTTCATCCAGTGGCCACCAGGGAGAGTTGGTCAGTGAAAGTGTGACAGAGGACTGCTTCATGAGACATTGTACTCAAGTGAAGATGGTGAGCCCTACTACTGCGATGGGTAAGACTGTCTTTAATGAAATGATGGCTGGAACCGCTGATTTCATGCTGAAAAAGATTGGTTACGAAACTGTCCATGGTGGTGGTGGATATTGAGTATTGCAACCTGTTGGGTTAAAGCCTGTATTGCCAAAGTCTGACATGTTTCACAATGACTTGTATGCCAGCAGCAGGAGGTTGATGTATACAACAGTGTTGGAAAGATATAATTAAATATTTAGAAAAATGTGTGGAGTGCACTCACTTTTGTGAGATACTGTGTGTGTATATATATATATATTCAAGAGCTATATCATATAAGAAACTTCGCTAAAAATATTTCTATATCTTATAATTAAATCCATGAGTGTTTGCATTTTTAACACATTTATCAATTCAAGAAATTATATTTGTAAAAATCACTCTAATAAAATTCAGATACAAATCAAATTAGATATTACTTTATAAATGCAGGATGAATGAACATCATAAAATCTTGCAAAGTAAAGCAGTATATGATTTAATGGTCAAAAATGTTATTAGTAATCATGACCAGTATTTTTATGAACTGAATCTTTTTATGAATTATAGTAAAAGACGTGTGAATAAATAATATATTGTCTGTTTTATGTGGATTCATTTTCATACTGAGCCTACCAGTGGGAAAGTAAGCAGTGGGCCAAAAGGATATTCCACTCCTTCAGGGACAGAGTTTATTTCCAACCGTGGAACTCTGTGGAGTTAGAATAGTTGGATATGGCCTTTGTGCCACAGGCCAGCAGTGCAGCAGGGATTGGGTGTGCAAGGAAAATGTCAAAAGTAGAACATATAAAGTCCAGATTAATTTTATTTAGGCTCTTGTATCATAAAAAGCAAACATTTTTCGGGAGTTCAAGAGGTCCTCCTTCATCAGGGTTTGTACTATTTTATGAAGTGCATACTGAACTGACTGGAGGGATCCTCAGGGGTAATTACCATGACACAGATCAGGTGCGTAAATGTGGTCTGAGCTGCACATGCACAGCTCAGGTAACATTACTGCTGACAGACAGCGTTTTCATAACACTGCAGCTGCGCTGCTATACAGTGCCGTGCAGTTCTATACAGTGCGCTGTGATAAAATGCAGCACGTGTGCATTTTATCGCAGCGTGCTGCAGCACAGCTACAGGCTGTTTTCTGTGTGTCCTTGCGGTGGCAGGTATTTTACAGTGTAGTAAAATGCCTGTCACTGCAGCATGTGGGAATTCTGCCTGGGATGTACTGCGCTGCTTAACCACTTCAGCCCCAGAAGGATTTACCCCCTTAATGACCTGAGCACTTTTTACAATTTGGCACTGTGCTGCTTTAACTGGTAATTGTGCAGTCATGCGATGCTGTACCCAAACAAAATTTACATATTTTTTCCCCACAAATAGAGCTTTCTTTTGGTGGTATTTGATCACCGCTGCATTTTTTTATTTTTTCCGATATAAATGAAAAAAGATGGAAAATGTTGAAAAAAAATGATATTTTCAACTTTTTGTTATTAAAAAAATACAACAAATTCAATTTTAGTCATATGTTTTTGCCAACTTGCATTCAGCTACAAGTCTCGGTTAAAAAAAAGTCAGTAAGCGTATATTTATTTGTTTGCGCAAAAGTTATAGCATCTACAAACTAGGGTACATTTTCTGGAATTTACGCAGCTTTTATTTTATGACTGCCTATCTTATTTCCTGAGGTTCTATAATAGAAGGGCAGTACAAAACCCTCCCCCAAATTACCCAATTTTTGAATTTGCTGAGAGGCATGTTGAGCCCATTGAATATTTTATTGTTTTGTCATTAAGTGATTGAAAAATTAGTTGAAAAAAAAGTTTCAGTGTAATGATATATTACTCACACATGCCATGGGTATATGTGGAATTACACCCCAAAATGCATTCTGCTGCTTCTCCTGAGTATGGGAATGTGTGAGACTTTTTGGGAGCCTAGCCACGTACAGGACCCGAAAAACCAATCACCGCCTTCAGGATTTCTAAGGGTGTAAAATGGTGATTTTACTTCCTCAGTACCTATCACAGTTTCGGAGGCCCTGAAATGCCAATATAGCACAAAACCCCCCAAATTACCCTATTTTGGAAAGTAGACATCCCAAGCTATTTCTTGAGAGGCATGTTGAGTCCATGGAATATTTTATATTTTGTCACAAGTTTTGGGAAAATTGACATTTACACAAACTTTTTTTTTTTACTCAGATGTTTTAGTTATACCCATGAGGAGGGAAAGGCCCAGAAAGGTTTTAAATTCAGAAACCGTAATAGGTTTCCATTCTCTGGCAAGTGACAAATGGGGATTAGCGGCGATGAATTGACCAGCATACAAATTGCTTTGGTCCACAATAGATCTATAGAAATCTTGCGTGAAAAACAGTGAGTAAAAATCAAAGGCCGTAAAATCAACAGTTTCCATCTGAATTCTGGGTTGGCTAGTGAATGGGGGAAGTGCGGGCGCTGAATCAGTGGTGGGATGCCAATCAGGGTTAGCATATTCAGCGGGAAGGGCTCTGCGGGTCTTCTTCGTGGCTGCGGCACATTACTTGTGCTAGCCACATCAGCTTGAACTGCACTTATGGGACTCGCCACGTCACCAAGTGTTACTGCAGTGCTGGTTGTATGACCAGGGTGTACTAGGCCGCTGGTGCTTGTCAGTTCACCAGAAGGATGAGCGGCGTTAGTACTGGCTCTCTGCTCTATACGAGAGCCCTGCGGTTCTTGCATCCCAACAACAGCAGAATGGGATCGGGTATGCCTGACCATAGCAGGGGCCACAACTCCATTGTCAGAGCTATCTGTCAGGGTGCTGCTGATCTCACTGTTTTGTATACTGAGCCTAAATCTAACAGTGAGGCTTCCCCATCGCTCTCATCTGTCATGCTCCGCAACGTGTAGGCCTCTTCACTAGTGTACCTCGGATTTGACATGTTGGACTCTAAATGAATAGGTACACTAGTATGACTCACAGGAAAAAAAGCGCACCTGATTGACAGAGTCTGCTTCAATCACTACCAAAATCACTGTCAGCTTTCTCAGGGATCAGGAGTGAACTCTGCGAACACTGCAGTTAGGTGTGCTGTGTTTTGTAAGTGTCAGTGATCTATTAGATACTACACTTGGGTAGGCTGGGCTGGGCGGGGGGGCTAAACGGGTGTTAGCAGGTATATGGGCTGATACCGCTAACGCCGCATTTTTTAGAACACTGATCTCCTGGGGACGCTAATATAGAACTGATCAGATATTGATCTGTTCAGATACTATACTACTAACTGACCCATCTAGTGTATGTGTCCGTGTTAGAGTACCTGACGCTAATCTGACCCAGCTGGGGATTGATGCTGATCCTAACTGACTCTAAAACCTAACTAAGGTCACCGCCGGGCGATCAGGGGGTTAAAACCTTTATAAGGTGTGTATATATATATATATATATATATATGCGGCAGGTAACCTGACTAAATAAAAGACTACATAGCTAACTAGCGTCATCTGTGACACCAATACAGTTATCACAGGTGACAGGGGGCAATCAAGGGGTTAAAACCTTTATTGGGGGGTTAAGGGGGGGCACCTATACCTACTTGGGCCTACTACTACCTACCCTAAGGTGATTTAGTTTCATAAGTGACTCAAGTACAGTGACCAGTGAAAGGTCTGATCAATGCACTATAAGACACAGTGACAGCAGGAGTGAAGGGGTTAACTGGGGGGGGGGTGATCAAGAGGTTAATTGTGTGCCTAACATGTACTGCTGTCAGTGTAGTGTTGGTGCGCTCATGGTTAGATGCTCTCTCTCCCTCGCTGGAATGAGGAGGGGAGATGACATCACGGCTAGGGGGTGTGACCGATCAATCAACAGACCCAGACCAATGGATTTTGATCTGGACCTGCTGATCGTTCCTGGCATATTAAATGCCTCCTCTGCCTGTGTAATGTCTCTTGATTGATCGGTCACACCCCCTAGCCGCGAGTGCCATCTATAAACGGCGATCTGTGTACAGCTGCCACTTTGCAGCAGTAAATGTATGTGACGCGGTCGGGAAGGGGTTGAAAATGCAGATACCACAATGCATCTGCATGGTGTGAACAGGGCACTTAGAAAACAATTGCTTTCTATGTCACCTTGGTTTGGGCGTACCTTGGTCTGTACAAATCAGCACAGCTCAATGGGCATGGTGTGAATGAGCCAATGAAAATGGAGATGTTAGTACTCTATCTCACCTAATATCTATTTCTGTGACTTCAACTGACCTTTAAATATCAAATCTCAAATAATTCCTCAAACTGTTACACAAATATCTATAAACAGATATATTAGAAGTTTTACATAAGACACATTGTTTGCCAAGCCTTTATAATTTATCTAGTAAAAAATCTAACTACTAGACAGGATGGGTCTTCTGTTCTTTGCCTTGACCTTTTCTAGAAAAACCTCAGCCCTTCTAACACACCAGGTTTAGTGTACAGACACAATATCACAGGGAATCACTGAAGTACCTAGAAGTAGTAGTATATCAAAGAAAGCAGGTACCAAACAAAATAGTAAAGGCAAGCTTAATATATTGTCACCCAATATGGTCAGTAACTAGGCAAGCATAACGTGGATTAACAATGGTGATAACGCAGTTTGGCATACAAAGTTATTAACAGAAAGGACTAGGGATAAGATGACATTTGGCATCCAGATCAGCATAAACAGTAGCAAGGTCACCTCAGGTGCAGCAGTGAGCAGTAGTAAAGTTTGATTTACAGAGTGCTGGAACTATACTGCCAGAGTGCCTTTATGACAGAGATGCCACTCCTAGACTGACAGGGTATGCACTGTCCAAAAGAAAAGGAGGGTGGTGAAGGGGAGGAATAAAGGGTACTTGCAGAATAATTATTATGGGAGGGGTAGTCCTTTGAGATGTTCTTCTGATGGCTATTGTTGGGGCCCTTTAAGATGAATTAACAATCATTAATGATAGTCCCATTTAACCTGCATGCAGTATAGGTGCAGTATGGGTATGGTATAGTCTCAGCAGAGGTGCAAGGTAGATGTGGTACAGATGCGGTAAAGGTTAGGTATAATGCGGTATAGTGTTGGTATAGGGGCAGTCTTGGTTTGGAAAAAGTGAGGTATAGAGTTCAGTATGGATTGGGTACACTTGGTTTCCTGCTCTCAGTGGCTCAGTCCCTGCCAGTAGTATCAGCAAGGGGTGAATAGCCCTCTCACCAGTCCCCAGGATCCTGCGGTGAACTCTTGCTGTAGAGGGCAGGACCCCCTTGGTCTCTCACCAAAAGCCTCCGGTAATGAGCAGGTGGAAGAGAGAGTGAATGGATGCTATAGTCTCCCTGCAGCGTCGGCGCAGTTGCTGTGATGTGGGTGGTGCTATACTGCTTCCAGGTGTCCTTACTCCCAGTTTCAGGCACGGATGTCCGCAGGTATAGTCTCCTGCTAGCAGATGAATATTCAGACAGAGGTGCTCTCTCTGTAACTCCCTCAGTGCCAAGAGGAAGCACTTTCTCGAGCACTTTAATAAAAATCATCTCTCCTCTTACTGCACAGTGTATATTGTAATCTGTATTGTAAGGAGTCAATTTACCCCATTATATGGCTGCCGTCTCAAACTACAACTCCCAGAAGTCTCAGCGCTCTGCAAAGAAGTTTATGGGTTTGCTTGCCTTTAGCATTACACCTGCTGGCCGGAGGAGAATGGTACAGTATAATATCAATATTTCAGTAGAGGAAGAGTAGAAAAAAAGGCAGTGCCTCCTTCTCCATATGACTGTAACCCAGCACCTGGCTACAGTGACGTATCCTGTTAATTTTAATTCAGCCCATGAACACATTTTAGACAATTTATATGCAGTACAGAATACAATAAGATGAATTTCCTCAAAAAACCCCTCTCCCCTGTGTCAGCTGGCATAAACTTTGCCTAACAATTTATGTTTATAACGCTGATGCAGACAGAAAATGGATCAACACAGTAAAATAAACGCCCGCTTGCCCTTTTCTCTACATTGATCCTTCTGCCCCAGTGTATTGCTCAAGCAATCTATCAATGGATATACACATAAAAACAGACTACAGGCTTTTTAATTATTGATTCACCACAAACCAAAGTCTACACTTAGCACAACACAGGAAATTCTGCTAGGAATGTTATATGTCAATCCGTAAAACCAAAAAATTAGCACGTAGATGTGGATAACCTTTATAACTCACACATGTGATTATCTATTACTTTATGTAAAAGAGTTCTGTGCTCAAAAAACAATATTTATAAAATGAGAAAAAGTTACTTATAATGATCACTGCCATGATAAGTACCTACACTTACAGAGAAAGAGATAGCTGACATTTGTATTAAAGCAGAGTTCCACCCATTTAAAAGTCAGCAGCTACAAAAAGTGTAGCTGCTGAGTTTTGATCAATCATTTTTTTATTGGATTTTAACACATCTCAGAATTTATTGTAAGACAAAGAGTTAAATGCAAGAAGTGTCTCGTATGTTTTGTTCATATTAACCAATTTGTTAACTAGTGGTAGTAGTATGTACGGTACTACTGGTCTATGGTTCGGGGGATAGGTGTCTACCCCTATGTTTAGGAGGACCATTTCTGGGCATGGGTCTTTAGTATACCCATGCATGAGGCTATGCGTTGGAATACTCTATTCCAAAACCTTGTTAACGCTGGGCATTCCAAGAGAACATGTAGTAGGTTCCCTATCTGGTTGCAGTTGTGCCAGCATATTGGAGAGTTTGCGGGGGAGAATTTTGCCAACTGGAATGGTGTATAATGCAATCTATTAATTATTTCTAGAGTCATTCCCCAGTGGGATGTGCAATGTGAAGATATTATTGTGGATTTTATAGCATTCTTCTATTGTTTTTGTGTGAAAGTGCAGTTTTTTTCACTTTCCCATTTTTGCATGGGGTTTGTTTTAATGAATTTATTTATATTGTGTAGTATATTGTAGAATGAGATTCCTTTGTCTGTATGTGTGGGAAGATTGTAGTAGTCCCAAGCTATTGGGTATGTGTTTATTTTGTCTAGAGGATATCTCAGTAGGAAGTTTAGTATGCAGGTTAAAGTGAACATGTGTTGTTTGGGTAGGCTGAATTCTCTGTTTTTTAGCCTCTTGCTATCATACAGTTGCTGAATGTTGTATATGCCACAGTTTGAGATATGTTCAGAGTTTAACATAAGGATCATAGTTTCCAAGTTGCTTATGGGGAGAGGAGTAGTGGGGACTAAGGTACAAGAGCCCTGTTGTGATAATATGTCTCTCCATACTTTGAGTGATGCCTGAATAGGGAATGTGAATTTAGTGAGATCCCACGGTATCCACAGATCCCTCAATAATAAAGAGCAGAGGTTTTGGGTTGGTACTAGGCTCTCTTTTATCTCTACCCAGAGGGTTTTTTTATGGGAACCAGTACTTTATTTGGTCCATATGTGCTGCTTGATAATAGTCTAGTAGATCTGGTAGGCCTGCTCCTCCCATTAATCTATGCTTTGTCAGTATAGTGCCTGCACACCATGCTTTTTTCCTTGCCAAATATCTGTTAAGGAGACTTGACAGGGTTTTCAGTTGTTTAAGATAGCTCATGTTTTGATATGTAAAATAAAGCAAATGGAAGGCGCGTACACCTAGTGCATTACCAAAAATAATTTAATAAAATTGAAAAGTTAAAATTGAATACTCACAAAAATAGGTGGCACTGAGCCATAGGAAACAATATAAGATAAAATTAACACAAGGCAGAATACATCTGACGCGTTTTGGGGGCGCACCTCCTTCCTCAGATGGTGCGCCCCCAAAACGCGTCAAAACGTATTTAGCCTTGTGTTGATCATATCTTACATTTGTATAAGATATCTTATATTTATCTTATGTTGATTTTATGTGTTGATTTTATCTTGTTTGCTATGGCTCTGTGCCGCCTATTTTTGTGAGTATTCAATTTTAACTTTTCAATTTTTGGTAATGCACTAGGTGTGCGCACCTTCCATTTTATTTATTTTTCAGTTCCTTTCGGATTACCCCATCTGTGGAGGGCAGCATCCATCTGGTCCTTTGCCTTTTGGTGTTCCGGTTGCCTGTGACCTTGAAGGTCCTTTAGCGCTGGAAATTACTATTTTTGTTCATGCTTTGATATGTGATCGAGTTCTCAGGATATTTTTGTCGTAAGTGGAGTAATATTAAGGGGCATTAGGTTAGACTTACTGGTTGATAGAGTGATGCCTAGATATTTTACTCCCTCTGTACTCCAAGAAAGCGGAAAGAGTGATTTTAGGAGATTTGCTATTGGTATTGGGATTCCGCGATTTAGTATTACTGATTTTAATGTATTTATCTTATAGTATGATACTGAATTGTTGCAATACTTGGTTTGCTTTGTGTAGTGAGTGTGTTTGGTTTGTCAACATTAGTATGATGTCACCTGCAAACAAATTTATTTTGTGTAGGGATCCTTGCAATGGGAAACCTGTTATAGAGGGGTTGTAACGTAAAAGGTTAATCGCTAAGTGTTCTATAACCAAATTAACTATAGTGGGGGATAGAGGGCAACCCTGTTGAGTCCCGTTGGATATATCAAATGGTTTTGACAGAGTACTCGAGGTATATACCTGTGTCAATAGGTATGAGTAAAGTGCCAAAATGGTTGATAGAATGTTAACCGAAAAAACACATTTTTTCAGTGCCATGGACATATATTACCAGTGTTCACGCGGTCCCCTAATTACAAGAATCTGACTTACAAAGGACTCCTACTTACAAACGGAAGGGGACAACAGTTAGTGAGAGGAAATCTACCCCTAGCAAGGGAAATTAACTCCTGTAAGAATTATAATGGGAAAAAGATGTCCCCACTGGAGCTTTATCACAATCCTTGTTTCCACAATGACCCAAAATTTTCAAAATCCAATTGTTATAGGAACAGAAAGTGAGGTGAAATCTTCTTAACAGGGGCACAGACAGCAAAACAAATGTTACAGGGTTGTTAACTAGAGTTGAGCGAACACCTGGAAGTTCGGGTTCTGCTGGTCCGTCCGAACTTCGGGACAAAGTCCGGGTCCGGGTCCGGACGGAACCCGAACGATCGCACGGACAACGAACCCCATTGAAATCAATGGGGACCCGAACTTTTAGGCACAAAAATGGCTGTAGCAAAGTCCTGGAAAGCCCCAGAGGGCTGCAAAAGGAAGTAAAATGGGGGTAAGGGTAGGGCAAGTGCCCTACAAAAAAATGGGGACAGGGAAATAACTTTAAATATTTTTAAAAAAATAAAAACTTAAAAAATGCAAAAATGGAGGTGAATGTGGATCATCTTCAAACTGTGTCTGAAAAGTATTAATTAACGGTAGAAGCCATATAACTGTTCTAAAATCATCTTCAAACTAGGGCAAGTGCCCTACAAAAA
>BLSH010497645.1:199811-218790 GCA_018402905.1 Glandirana rugosa
AACAACGTCCTGTGGTTTGTAGTCTACGTCGGTCGTCCTATTAATTACATTAGGTGGTGTGACTCTTTTGAGTTTGCGGAAGAGACGAGGATTGAGACCTACGTCTCTTCCGCAAACTGTCTCATGTCCGCCAGGGTCCAATGTTTTTTCTATCCCAGACATCCAAACAAGAATTCAACTTAAACAAACATTCAGCCTTGTCCATGTAAAAAATTCACATCGAGGTCGGTTTTTTTTGATAAAAATTCGAAAAACCTAAAAAACCCTTCCCAATTGTTATCACAACTCGCTTGGGCCTGACATTGCAAGCCCAGGCATGGCTTGAAAGCCCACAGGCACACCCGAACGATTTTTGAAATGTCCGGGTCCGGGTCCGTGCCACGGACACCCGAAAGTTCGGTACGGACCCGAACGTTACAGTCCGGGTTCGCTCAACACTATTGTTAACCCTTCCCAAAAAATCCAAAAAGCTTAAAAATAGTTTTTTTTGGCTGGAGCTACACTTAAAAAATGTACCTGTTCCGACTTACAAACAAATTCAACTTAAGAACAAACCTACAGACCCTATCTTTTTTGTAACCTGGGACCGCCTGTACTCTGTCAAACGCCTTCTCTGCATCCAGAGTTAGGAGCAGAGAAGGCGTTTGAGTTTTCTCAGTGTGGTGGATTACATTAATTATCCTGCTGGCTGCATCTGATGTTTGGTGTCCTGCAACAAAGCCCATTTGGTCCTTTTTTATTAGGTGAGGTAGGATTCCCATAAGGCGTTTCGCTAATAGTTTGGCTAAGATTTTAACATCAGAGTTTAATCGTGAAATGGGGCGAAATGTAGCCGGTGTTGTGGGGTCCTTCCCGGATTTGGGGAGGGTTACAACATATGCTCTCAATAAAGGGTAAATATAACTAGTGCGCAAACCAGTAGGTAAAATAAGGTGGTAGCTGCCAACACAGATAAAGTAACCTGATACCAAGAAAAACTATTTGTAGTAGAGAATGTGTAGCGGAGTGGAGTGGTCATCCTGCAAGGATGTATAAGCCCTTATCTTAGTTAGAAAATTCATCTGCTATATCTTGGGGGTGTACTATTTTATGTTTATTAGTAGGATGGATGAGATGTGATATTCTGGTTTACCCTTGCTTTATTTTAATTTCATTTGCTAAATATTTGCCCGTTTTATTAGACTGAGCGTAATGAGTGAGTTTTAGCCTTTTGAGGTGTTTGTCATATTGTTCTGACAATAGGGATCTGAGTTCATGTCTTAATTTATGTAGGGATTCTGCAACTGAGTTGGTGGGGGAATTGTTTATTTTTGGTCTCTAGAGTGTGGATTTCTTTTAGGACTTTTGTCAATTTGTTGTTATAGTGTTTTTTGAGCCTGGAGTTTTGCTAGATTCACACGTCGCTCATAGAGGCCTTGTGGGCTTTCCACAGGACCCAGGGATCTGAAAATGAGTTAGTGTTTACCTGAAATTTTTTTAAAATTTTGCATCGCCAAATCGAGGCTCGGTCCAGGGAAGTCTGCTCCTCCAGTGTCACTTCAGTTGCTGCGTGGTCTGACCACGTAATGTCTTTAATGGAGGAGGAAGAAGTTCTCTGGAGTAGCCTCAG
Organism: Glandirana rugosa; assembly: GCA_018402905.1. Classification (NCBI taxonomy): domain Eukaryota; kingdom Metazoa; phylum Chordata; class Amphibia; order Anura; family Ranidae; genus Glandirana; species Glandirana rugosa. The sequence goes on from BLSH010497645.1 coordinate 201,421, forward strand.
ATCTACCACAAATAAATCTATGTGGGAATAGGAATGATGTCTGGAGGAGTAGAATGTAAAATCTCTCTCAGTGGAGTGTTGACATTTCCAGACATTGTATACCTGTTCCGCATGGCACAAGGATCTGAGAGAGGGTAGTCGGCCCTTGGCAGACAGAGTAGTGTCCAGCCCTGGGTCAACTGTTACATTAAAGTCGCCACACATAAGTAAATTGCCACACTTAACTGGCAATATTTTTTTGAAGAGTCTACTTAGGAAGGGAAGTTGATTCAAATTAGGTCTGTAAACTGTGACTAGAGTAAAAGGCATGTCGTTTATGTCGCATGTAAGTACAATGAATCGGTCAGAGTCCAGAACGGAGTCCTTTAACTTGAAGGTGACTGTGTTCCTGATCACCAGGAGAACTCATCTTTTCTTTTTGGGCGCGTTTGCAAAAAAAATGTTCGGATAGTCCTTATGTTCACATCCAGGAGGATGTTGTGCCATAAAATGAGTCTCCTGGATCACTAGGATGTCCACTTTTCATGCAGATGCCTCCTTTCATAGCGAGAATCTTTTCGCTGGATGGCTTAGTCCATTGGCATTGACAGAAAGACAATTAATAGGCATCGTATATCAGTGGGAGCTTTACTGTTGTCAATGAAAATTCCCAGACTATAGGAGTTGTCTCTTTTTGTGATGAAGATTGTTGTTGGTAATTAACAAAGATCATTTGGTATGCCATATTCAAGGTAAATTCCTGTACTTCTAACTTGTAGATTGAGATGTAAGAGCTTATGAACTGAGAGTGAACTTGAAGAAGAAACAAATTAACTTTAAAAGAGAACCGTGGGGACGATCCATGTCAGGTGTAACTATCCAAGTGTCTATAGAGGCCATACGGATGGGGTTGCATCCTTTAGCCTGGGACTTGAAAGGTAATTCTTGATCCTTTAAATCGGTTGGGTACCTCCATTTGTGTTTTTTTTCCTTCACTGAGAGTTTACGGGATACCACATGCCATTCATTTTGGAGAGTGGTGGGAGCTGGATTGGAAGAGGCAGGTTGTGTTGGGGGAAGGAGAATTCCCCATTGTTGCAGGAGTTTTATTCCATCTTCCAGAGTTGAGATCTGGGTTGTAGATTCGTTGTGTGTAATGGCTAAGGATGCGGGGTATTTCCACTCATGAGGAATATTATGGTTCCTCAGCATCTTCATTATGGTGGCCAGATTTCTACGCTTTTGCAGGGTGTAGCTAGACAGTTCCCGTAGTAGGTGTAAGCCCTTGTACTCCTCAGGGAGATTGTTGGCTTGTCTGAAGGCTGTTGTGATCACTTCTTTTGATTGGTAAAAGTGTACTGTCATCAGAGTATCCCTTGGTAGCTCTTGGGCCATGATGGAGGGTTTGATAGAAAATTCCACCTTGAGCAAGGCCTCTTTGGTGGTTGCCTCATCCCAAGTCTGTATAGAAGAAACCAAATACCCCCTTAGCGGGACTATAATAGGCAGCAACACCAAATGTTCTAAAATATATAAAGGTATTAATAAAATTAAAAAAGCTTGTCGCTCATCCGAGGGACAGATACAAACGCATGGTACATGCAATCAAATAACATATGGCAAATATTGGTCGAGTTTATCTAGTAATAGAACATACAGTCCAAAATAAAATGCCTCTGTGGGAGTGATGGTACATAACTTTCGTAGAAAAAGAGATATCCGTTGTCCGAAGATGGAAAGATGGAATTTGGTGCCCTACGTTCATGTTTCGGGTCCGGTCAAGGCCCTTCATCAGGGGTATTACCAATGGAAAAAGTATATAATAATATCTCTTAACATTTCTAGAAGTTATATCACAACTGCATGTAACCATTCAGAGGCCATGCCACACTGCCAGATGTACTGTTTTGGAGCAGTATACAATATCAATGTAGATTGTGCCCCAATATTTGATCAAAAATTGTGCAATTGTCAAGCTCGCAAAAATGGCCGTGCATGAAAGCGTAACTGACAGTTTATATCTTGTAAGAATTTTTTCTTCTCAAGGCAAGATCAGATGTCTGAGGATGGATGACCAGAGGGATCTACCACTGGTTCTTTAGAATAAGGAAGATGACAGTACATCTTCCCAGGCCGTGAACTGTGGGGTCCTTGCTACAGCGTTCCTCCGGGCAGTGTGAAGGAGGGTTTGGGCAGTCTATGGATCCTGTCTATGGCGAGTTCTGTGCTGGAGAGAGATGGCGTCAGGATCATGAATAGGTTTTTGGTGTATTGTTGCAATTGGTCAGCATGGACGGACTCTAGGATCCCTCTGATTTTTATGTTGTTCCGTCTAGAACGGTCCTTGAGGTCCGCCACCTTGGCTTTTAGCCATTCTATATCATCATTTTGAACAGTATGTGCATCCACTAGTGAATTAAATGACTTAGTGTATTCTTCCATGGAAGATTATATGTTTGTAATCCTGCCTTCCACGCTATGCAAGTCTTTTTGAGCTGCAGCTCTCAGCGGAGGTGGTCTGCAGACCAGGCAAAGCAAGTAAACAAACAAGATCCTTTACTGATGTATTTGCTGATAACAGTACAGTTCCCAAGAACCATTACACAGTATCCCATAAAGTGTGCTTACCATATGCAGAAGGCAAGTCCATAAGGCAATCCCTTTTAAGGCAAGAGTCCATTTAAGCAGTAATCCTCAGGAGATGATGTAAGTCCCTTAGGCTTCTTTCACATGTACGTTCAGTTCTTTTTGAGGCGGACTTGATAGGACACTCCTTGCAGCCCTATGGAGCGACGGATGTCAGCGGAGACATGTCTGCTGACACCCATCATTCTCCGATCCGCTCCAGACCTGTAAAGTCTGATGGAGGAAACCCTTTTTTCCATCTTTCCATCCCTCTGCGGATTGGATTGGATGACAATGGACAGATGGATCCATTGTCATCCGATTTCCCATAGGGGAGAGCAGGGGCTCTGACGGATCCTTCTCTGCACAGAAAGCCTCATCCGTCAGCTCAGCGGGGATCAGTGGAGCAATCCCCGCTGAGCAAAATGGAGCCTGTTTAGGAGACGGCTGTGTAAAAACTGCCTTAGAGTCCATGATTGGCAGTAATCCTTAAAGAAAGCACGTTCATAATTAGCAGTTATGAGTTCATAGGATCCCCAGGTTTGAGACCCCCTCCAGGAACCCTGATTAGGCTCCTATCACCCCCCGAAGGGGGTAATCAATCCAGCAGAGTAACTAGCTACATTTTGTCAATATTTCACCAGGACTCCACCCTAGGAGTTTGGATGCAGCCCCTTTTATATTGGTTGACCTGTAGGGGACGGTAATGTGGTTGAAAATGGTGGGAAAAACGTTAACCCTTACAGCCTGGTCACCCATAGCTCTAAGGTGAACATGAGGACACATGAGGAAAACATTGTAATATTCAGCACCTGGTTGGCTCAATTAACACAAGGAAATGTGCACAGCCAGAAAAACAAATGCTGGCACAGAAAGACATGTTAACCCCTTGTAGGCACCTGCCTACAGGCTAGGCACTTTAAATATGAGAGATCTGAATGTAAAGCTCTACCCAGCTATTATTGTCATTAGCAAAGTCTCTTACTTTGGGTGCATGCATCATCTGTGGTGTTATATATTTTATACTGTGAAGACTGAAGCAACATAATTAAGCTCTTTGTTTATGCTTATAATTGTTTCTACAGGCCAGCAGAGGTGAGAGCTTAGGTATGGGTCCAATGGGAAGTCAAGTAATTAGCATAGGGCACAATCTGAAATCTTGGTTTTGGGAGGACTTAGCCTTTCAGCTAATGATGACACATTTTCCTTAGAAAAAAAAGCATATTAAAGTTATTATAAATTCTCTTTATATAATGGCATAACTTCTATAATGAACCGCTTCTAGAGCTCTATACAGGATTCCATGTCTATATGTTAACTATGTTACATAGTCTGATTAACGTGATTCCATCGGGCGCTTGAATATTGCTCTGGCTTGATGTTGATGTGTGAAGTGTTTGATATGACTCCCTGAAACTCCTTAATACCGCTGGGAAGGAAATAATGACACACTGTTCACAAACTGCTATCGGTGGATAACAGCGCTGCCCTTTTATCAAAGCGGAGTCACAAATCCTTTGTATCTTCTACTCTTTGGCAGGAATTAAAGAAAGTGAAGATCGGCAGAAGATCAATAGCAGTTCAGTGTTACCAGAGATCCGGGGTCAGCAGGAGAACATGGTAAACCATTAGATCAGGGGACTGTGGGGTTAAAATGCTGAGGTCTGTGCACTTATGCTTGTTACTCTTTGCTTCATTAGGGCATTTATCCAAATGCATCTGTCTCTGGGAGTCAGATGAGCCAGCCGCCTGGAACTGTCCCCCTGTACAATCCTTCACAGGTAATTCCTTTTTCCCATGAGTGCTTGCTGCTTTTTTAGTATGCTGCACTACAGTAATTAAAGTGGAACTAAACCCATTGATTTGACAGTTTTCCAAAATAGTTGCACTCAAGGCATTCCGTGATTGATAACTGTCATAGTTGCTATACACTCCTAACTAAACTGTCAAGCCATCAAATGGCTGGTGTCATAACTGATTACATGTGCAGCACCATGGAAACTGCAGATCAAATATAGGCTAAGATGGCAGCTTCCTTTTCTGTATAGAATATGAAAGTTTAGTTCCACTTTCAGGCTCCGTTCACATCTAGGCATCCTAGATCTGCCCACAATCCTGAATCACTGCAAATTACGAGGTGCCCATGTGATCCTCGTCACTTCCAATAGCACCCCGATTTGCCCGACGAATCACGGTAATATTGCGCAAACAGAATCGCGGTACGCCTGTCGCCCATAAGAACTTCTTTTTTCCCGTGACTCTGCCTGCAAAATCGTATCGGCGATTCTGCCCCTGATCCGGGATGCCTAGCTGTGAACTGATCCTAAGGGCTGGCTCCTTCAATTTGCTGGTTAAGGGAGCACTATAGCCCTCTATTTAATGTTTTGCTTAAAGATAGTAAGTCACTTGGCCAGTTCAAGAAAAAGTGACAGGCTCTCTTGATAAAGCACCATCCCTACTAACCTATACTTACCTTCCCTGTGCCCTCCAGCTCCGATGCTCTGCTTGCCTGTTGGATCCCTCAGGGATAACTGATATTTGCTAGTATAGGGCATCATCTGAGCTTCCCCTTCATTCTCAGGATGCAGTGCTTGGACATGAGCCAATCGCTGCCATGCTGGGGTAGGGGTTTAAATCATTAACCCTGTGTAAGTTCCAGCATGGTAATTCAGCATGTGTAAGTTCCAGCATGGTAATTCAGCATGTGTAAGTTCCAGCATGGTAATTCAGCAGCAGGGACAGTACTTACATGAATGACACATATCCCATGTGGGGGTGGCTGCTCTGTTCCTTTAAATCTTCAGTCCGCTGGCTCCTGGATACTCCCGCAGCTGTGACCTTCCAGTGTTGTGGCGGGAAACACAAGCGACTTCACTGTCACTCATCAAAAGTGCCACTCTTTCTACCTCCTGCAACATTATTAGAAGCAGTTCTATATCTCTCACAGTAAAAAGTACTCTATGAATGGAGGAGGCAGACCTTTTATCCATTCACCTATCCTCCATTCACTCTTTATTCTGATTCTACAGATACTATGCTCTTTATTCTGATACTTCATATGCAAGTGCTCTTTATTCTGATACTACAGCTTCAGGGCATAGACAGCACTTCTTGTGATTTTGGAACCATTTGTATTAACCACACTGGATGATCACAGTAGGGGGGGGGTGGTATCTGGGGAACAGAGGAGTGAAGATTTCAAAGAACAGAGCAGCAAACAGCACAATAGGACACTTGTCATTCATGTATGTATCGTGTTGTTTTAAAAATAAAGCTCTGAACTTCACCTTTAATGAATAGGATCAAAATTATAATCAACCAGTGTGCCATACACATATAAGTGGGATTGTGTCAATAATTGTGTATCTTCAAAAAATTCAACTGAACCGAATGGGTATTTCAATTAATAAACAGTCAATTTTATCAAACAAGGGTCATCTCATCAAACACATGAGTGGAAAATCTTGTTATATTTGACTTTGTTGGCCTGTGGCAATCAATTTTTATTTAAAACAATCAAATCTATGAGAGATATCAATCAATTATCTTTATAAATTGTGGGTAAACTACAAACAAAGTGGAACCATTGAAAGAAAATAATTATTAAAGAGATTGAAATTTTTGATAAAATCTAAAAACTCAATACAAAATTGTTGCTTGTGTAGCCAACTTTACCAACTTTATGCAACAAATAAGTAGCAAATCCTATTGCTAAACATCATTGTACTGTACTATGGTATGTTCTTTAAAAAAATGTGCAGTAATTAACCACTTCAGCCCCGGAAGGATTTACGCCCTTAACCAGTTCAGCCGAAAGACGGCTACAGCACGGATCTGAATTGCCCGGCGGACATCCACGGATGTCCACCCTTGTGCACGCTCCCCACGCACACTCGCAGCCTGTGCTGCGTGGGCGTGCCCATGGGTTGGGCAGACTCGATGTCCGCCCGAGACCCACCGATCACCTGTAACAGCTGCAGAATGGGGAACCGCCGATGTAAACACGGCGGTTCTCCATTCTGTTAAGGGGGAGCAGATCTACTGATCCCTATCACTGGGGTCAGTTAGATCTGTTATGTCCCAACCAGCCCCACCCCCACACAGTTAGAACACATGCAGGGAACACAGTTAACCCCTTCACTGCTCCCTGCAGGTTAACCCCTTCCCTGCCAATGACATTTATACAGTAATCAGTGGACATTTAAATTTCTGATGGCTGAAATAGTGTCATTGGTCCCACAAAAATGTCAAAAATGTCCGACATGTCCAGTGCAATATCGCAGTCCCGATAAAAATCGCAGATTGCCGCCATTACTAGTAAAAAAAATAGTAAAAATGCCATAAATCAATTCCCATAGTTTGTAGATGCGATAACTTTTGTGCAAACCAATCAATATACGCTGTCTTTATGGCTCTCGCAACAGTTTGTTAGAGCCATTGTTTACATTTTTGCAGCAATGCTTCTGATACAGATTTCATTTTTGTAATCATTTTTACAGTTTTTGCCAAGCGTTCGGGTTCTTTGTTTGTAGTCATAACAAGCAGGGCCCTGTGATTCCTCTTGTACCAAATTGTGATGTGACTGTACTGTCTGCCTTCATTTTGTAAAGCACTGCGCAAACTGTTGGCACTATATAAATCCTGTATAATAATAATAATAAAAAAATGATTTATAATTTCAAGATGGTTGTGTACAGGTTTGCCTACACAGTGGACCTCATCCAACCTTGACGTTGTCAAAACTTTAAAAAAGTTCATCTCTGAATGACGCACGGCTCTACTTGGGTTCCTTATTAAGTTACAAATCATATTACTGCACCCTGTGCTGGGATTTCAAACTGCTGCAGGACAGAACAGTAAATTCTTTGAAGTGTGGGAATCCTGCATTTCCCAATGAATTTTACATTATATAATAAATCATCCAAGTCAGTGTAACAATGAACATTGCAAAAACAATAACTTAGCAGTTACTGCATACATGTTGTAGCATTTTTTTGGCTACCCTTTTGTGTTGCCTAACAATTTACATTTCTCAGTGAACTATTAAAAACATTTCTCCTTTTTGTTGATACAGTTTATAAAGATTTACAAACAACAGATAACTTTTATATAGGCAAGGACAAGGAATATTTTCCTCTCTATAGCAAGAACAAGCTTAAAGCGGTTGTCTACCCCCTAAAGTCATTTTTACCTACAGGTAAGCCTATAATAAGGCTTATTTGTAGGTAAAATGAATATCTCCTAAACCTGTACAGTTTAGGAGATATTCCACTTGCAATGCAGCCTCTGACGTCACGGCGCATGCACGGGAGCTATGTGACTGGCCGGAGCCGCGAACCCGGAAGAATGCACACTGCGATGTCTGCTCCCTCTGCAGGGACCGGGCAGCCCTGCAGGAGCTTCGTTCTAAGGTGAGTATTTCATAATGAGCTAGTATGCGGTGCATACTAGCTCATTTTGCCTTCTGCCTTACAGTTTTTTTTTTTTAGTAGACAATCACTTTAAAGTGATACTCAACAATTTTTTCTTATAATTAAAAAGCTGTTAAACTTACCTGCTCTGTGCAACGATATTGCACACAGCATTCCCTTAGCTCCTTATAGCCAGTCCCCCGTCAGCACTGTTTGCTCCTACTTCCTCCAGGTGCCTTCTTAGCAACCCGGATGCTTAGAGGTCACCCGTGGGGGCAGGCTCCCGAGCCAGGCTGTGTGCATCCATAAACACACACAGCACCGGCAAGCCATGTCCCGCTTCCTGACAGCAGCAAGAGCCTATGGATCTTATTGCTCTCAGTGTTTTCTGCGAATCCAGGAAGAGAAGAGAGCAGTGCTGCAGCTGAGACAGTGCTGGATCAATGAGAGCAGGCAGATAAGTATTTAGGGATAGAGTGAAGAGGAATAGAAAGTGGGGTGTTTATTACCTTAATGCAGGTAATGCATTAAGGTAAAAAAACATTGAGACTTTAGAATCACTTTAAAGTGGACCTTTCCCCATTCCTAAAATTCTGATCGCAAGATCTCGGGGAAAGGGTATTTTTTTTTTTTTTTGCTGCAACAAATGTATGCCGGGTCAAATTAAGTTGCAGTAAGTCCATTTTTCAAAATGGTATCATGGCTGCAGAGACCCAGGTAGCAGAGAGGCAGGCAGAAAACTAGCAAAAACTAGAAAAAAGGCACATCTAGTTCAACCAATAAAAGAGAAAAAAAAATAAAAAATCAGACAATCTCATATAAGCAATCCTATACCCACAGTTGATCCATAGGAAGGCAAAAAACCCCAGCAAAGCATGATCCAATTTCCTACAGCAGGGGAAAAAAATCCTTCCTGATCCCCAAGAGGCAATCAGATATTCCCTGGATCAACTTTTCCCTCTAAATGTTAATACCCAGTTATATTATGTACAAGAATCCAGGCCTTTTTTAAATCAATCTACTGAGCTGACCTGAACTCGCTTTGAGGAAGTCTATTCTACATTTTCACCGCTCTTACTGTGAAGAAGCCTTTCCGTATTTGGAGATGAAATCTTTTTTCCTCCAGACGTGAAGAGTGCCCCCTTGTCCTTTGTAATGACCATAATTAACCACTTCCGGACCGCCCGGCATCGTTATATGTCAGTACTTTGACACTAAATACCGTTAGTATGGCAGCAGAAAGCTGCCATAACCCCAGTATTTTTAGAAACGGTGGGCAGTCCGCTTTAAGATAAGAGTGGTCTGCGTGGATTTGCCGCAAGATCACTTTTATCGTTACAGTCATCTACGCCGCTTACCGGAGCCATCGGTAGTGGTGGAGATGATCCGATCCGTTCTCCTGAGAGGCTTGAAGTCGAGGGAGGGAAAGATGGCCCCATCTCGGCTCCATATAATTGGATGACGGGAGCAACGTCAAATGTCACTTCCGCTGAATGGTTTTAAAGGGGAATTTTTTTTTTTTTATTTATTGACAAATTTCTATTTATTTTTTATTGCATTTAAGTGTAAATGTGAGATCTGGGGTCTTTTTTGGATGTTTACATTCCTTATAATAGGAATAAAAGTGACCCAAAACGTTTTTTTTTAATGGACAGTGTAAAAATAAAAAGTAAAATAAATAAGTAAAAAAAAAAAATTAAAAGCACCCCACGCTTCCGAGCTTGCGCGCAGAAGCGAACGCGTATGTAAGCCGCACCCACATATGAAAACGGTGTTCAAACCCCACATGTGAGGTATCGCCATGATCATTAGAGCTAGAGCAATAATTCTAGCCTAAGACCTCCTCTGTAACTCCAAGCTGGTAACCTGTAGAAATTTTTAAACGTCGCCAATGGAAATTTTTAAGTGCCAAAGTTTCTCGCCATTTCACGAGCGGGCGCAATTTTGAAGCATGGCATGTTGGGTATCAATTTACTCGGCGTAAAATTATCTTTCACAATATAGAAAAAATTGGGCTAACTTTAGTGTTGTCTTATTTTTTAATTCAAAAAAGTGTTGCGCTTGTAAGACCACTACGCAAACACGGTGTGACATAACGTTTTGCAACGACCGCCATTTATTCTCTAGGGTGTCTGAAAATATAAATATAATGTTTCGGGGTTCTAAATTATTTTCTAGCAAAAAAAAAAAATATTTTAACTTGTAAACAACAGATGTCAAAAAGAGGCTTGGTCCTTAAGTGGTTAAAGTGTATAATTCAACCCCAAGTACACTATATGGACCACTTATGTATTTGTACATGTTGATCCTAATCCCCCCTTAATCTCCTCTTCTCAAGAGAGAATAAATTCAGTTCCTCTAATCTTTCTTCATAGCTGAGCTCCTCCATGCCTCTTATCAGTTAGGTTGCCCTTCTCTGCATTATCTCCAGTTCCCCGATATTGTTTTTTGGAACTGGTGCCCAAAACTGAACTGCATATTCCAGATGAGGTCTTACTAATGATTTGTGCAGGGGAAAAATGATATCCCTCTCTCTGGAGTCCATACCTCTCTTAATACAAGAAAGGATTTTGCTTTGGAAACTGCAGCTTGGCACTGCATGCCATTATTAAGCTTACAATCTACCAAAACTCCCAGATCCTTCCCTACCAAGTATACTTGTTATCCCCCCCCCCCTTTTATATTATTGCTAGGTTTATAGAGTGGGGGAGTGACGAAAAAACTGACAGTGGTTACAACCCTCCCTTACTCTATCCAAATGAAAAAAGTTTTGCCCATGGTTCTACTATCTAAAAGATACAGTATGTATGGCAACGCTATTATAACGCATTAATAATGCATTAATACAGCATACGGGTGTATGCAAAAAAAAAAAAGAAAATATACAGCATGAGCATGAGTACAGCAGTGCACAGCCATTCACTTCAACAGCAGGCTGTACACTGCACCTGGGTGGAGGAAGTACGCTGCAAATTACACTGAATGGGTACAGGTGACCCCTGTGCAAAGGCCGCATGCACACATACAGTGAGAATGTGAAATTCTAGGTGTTTTCTCCCACCCAGGGAGCCACAGGTGCCGCATACAGCTTGCTATGCAAGTGAATAGCTAGGTCTGTAGTTTTGTAAACGCAGATGTTTCTGTGCATTGGTATTTACCCGTGCATGCAACCTATTTCCTGTGCATGATACTTCCAGGAAACTGCCTGGAATTTTATGCTGGGCATAATTTCAGTCTCTCACCATCCCTGTACAAGAGCCCTACAGAGTGGAGTCTGCTCCGATCAGCAGGTGAACTGTGAGCAGATCCCCTGCTGATTGGAGCCAAGGGGGCAGATAATACATCCATGCCCGTTCAGTTTATGCCGAACGGATACAGATAGACCCCACTGTGTGGCCAGCTGTAAATGGACTCTGCTGTCCATGTCCATATATATCATGCTACCTCTGGTCTGGTCCGCCAAAACAGATGCAGTTTTTTTTTGCCGGACCTGGTTGGACTTTAGGGTAGGACACCCACCTACCTCCAGGTAGTCCAGTTATACCTGCCTGTCCACAGGGCTCCATGGACCTTCTGATTAAGCCTGCCTGAAGAACTGACAGGTGTATCTAATCAAAATGGCCATGTGAAAAGGCCCTAACGCCATAGACGGCTAGTACTGCAGGAACCAGACAAATATCGATCCATCCGGGGCAGTCGATCTATTAATTGACTTCAGTACAACCAGTCTGTCAGGTTTTTTTCATATGATTACTGCTGCCATCTATTGCTGGAAGCAGTAATCATTGTATGCTGATGGCATGGAAACCTACCGTTGTCAGAAAACAATAGCGCAGTGGGAGGGATTATGGGGGAATCAAGCAATTTCTTTTCCTTCAACACATGGTTAAAGGAAAGAAAATTGTTTAATGTATGGCCTGCGTTAGAGTATCCATCCTCCAGATGTTGAGAAACACTATTTATGTAGAATAACAATTATTATCTAAATTAAAAAAAAACAAAAAAAACGAAGTTCTCCTAGCTGTAAATATTTACGTTGCACATGGCTGGAAATATAATGTTTAATTGCTTTCATCTTGCTGTAATTTGCCATGCAACTTTGCTTCCAAAATCTGCTAGTTCTGAAATCATGAATAGATGATAATGAGTCCAATGTTTACGTTAAATAAAGCCAGGAGCAAGGTAAATATGTTGTTGTTGTTGTTGTTTTCTTACATCTCTGATGTACATGAAGGGGCTTTAATTATTTTAGTCCTCATCCCGAAGTGTTAAACTGACAATAAATGGTGATTTCATACAAGGATTAAAATTTTGCCGTGATAGCAGTATTATAAATGCTAATCAACCCATCACTAGTTTGTGCAAACATAATTAAGAAATCAAGAAAAAAGCAATCACCTAAAATTAATAGAAAAATAATCATTCAGCTGGCAAAAAATTGTGTGATGTGTGGAAGGGGATGTTTTACTTATCACTACCAATCACAGAGTTCATTAATCACCCCAGATGGGGTCAAATGTGCTTATATGAATTAACTCACCCTATTGGGTACAGTATTAGACATTTCTCTAAAATTAAACATGATTAGATGGACACTTGTTAACCCCTAAACACCCAAAAGGTGGTCAGTTTTACCCTTTGAAGCGCTATATTTAGCTGCTGTCTTGGTTCATATAAAGGTAATAATTCCCTAATTAAAGCTGAAGTCCAAGCAGATATTAAAGGTGCCAGTAAATGCAATATACGGGTCTTCTCTGCCAGAGGAAGGGTGCAGGAGCTCACCCAAACAAATACCCCCCCACTCCCCATGCGATGTGGCACAATGCGTGTACTGTCATTGGATGGGTGGGAGGGTGTTAAATGGGCTATTGTTAAATAAAACCAGAAGTGCGTTACACACACAGAATGCAGGGTTCAGGAGTGCATATCTCACAGGTCAGTTTACAACCAAAAATGACCTCTCCTCAATTTCTCCCCAAACCCCCATCCCCCAGTAAAGACCTCCACCTAAATTCTCCCGCAAGTTCCTAACTGCTGCATTTCATACTCTTAAGGTGGTAGTAAACCCCCCTATCATTTTCAGCCAAGGAAGCTGCCATCTTGGCCTCTGTTTAATCTACAATTGCCATGATGCTGCACATGTGATCAGCTATGACACCAGCCATTGGAGGCTTGACAGTTTGGTTTAGAGCACAACCAATGGGAGTGTTACATTTCCGGCACGTGTCGGAAATGTGACTGGTTTTTAACCTGTTAAATGCATGGGTTTACTACCACTTTAAGTCTTAACCACTGAACTCTGTATCCTGTGCTGAACCTCCCTGCCAAGCAAAAGCCCTCCCCAGTGAAAACATTTCCCCTCCTAAAAAAAGTAACACCCATCATTCACTCCTGCAACCAGTGGCAGCCCGTCCATTAGGGGCGCAAGAGTGCCGTCCCACTAATCCATGCGCCTGGCCCCTAATCTACATGAAGGGCGCCGGACGCATGGATTCCAATGAGGTTTTTTTTTTTTTTTTATGAAGCATATGATTAAAGCTGGAGGCTCTAATTGGCCTCAAAAAAGGGTGGACTAGGGGTGCAGAGCATTAATAGCTATTTAATATTCGCTATTGTCTTCCTGATTCTCCTCCCAGCCAATCAGGAAGCTGAGACCCGATTGGCCAGGGAGTCTTAGGACCTAATTCCTGTTCGGCTGGGAGGAGAAGCCTTGACTCTTCCCTCATCAAGCTCATTGATTCTTCTCGGCTCGGCTCCCGGCTTGGCTCAGATCCCATCTGCCTCGGTAAGGCGTCCGATTGCGGCCTCCTGACTGTCTCTTGCACGGGGGGAGGGATTCAGTCACGGCCTCCCATCTGTCTCCCGTGGGGGGGTGGGGGTGGTGGTGATGATGGTGGCGGTGCAAGTGAGAATATATAATATATGAAAATATTGAGCACCACCCGCTACCGCCTACAACCCTTGTCCACAGATTACATCTGCACCTCCCATCTACAGCTTACCTTTTCACCTTTCATCCACAGCTCATCATGGCACCCCACTGTCCACAACTCAGCTCTCCCCCCCCCCATCTAAAGCTAACCTCTGCAGCCCTGCCCAAAGCTCACCTCAGCACCCTCAGCTAAAGTTCACCTCTGCAGCCCTACCCAAAGCTTACCTCTGATCTCCTGTACAAAGTTCACTTCTACACCCTACCAGCCACAGCTCACCTCTACATCCCTATCCTTAAACTCACCTGTGCACCACCATTCAATGTGCACCTCTAAACTTGTGTACAAAGCTTACTTCTACACCCCGCATCCACAGCTTACCTCTGCAATCCCACTCACCTCTCCACCCCCATACACAACTCACCTCTGCACGCAGCCAGCCTCCCCCCACCCTCTCATCTCCATCCGCAGCTCATGTCCACCTACTTTCTCCCTTTCACAGCTCACCTCTGCACCCCCTGCCATAGCTAACCCTTGTCCTCAGTTTACCCCTACTCCCTTCGCCATAGCTAACCCTTGCCCACACCTCACCTCTGCACCCCTCACCATAGCTAACCCTTGTCCAGAGCTTACCTCTGCACCTCCAGAGCCCTCACCTTCGCACACACACCCCACCCTCCACTGCCATAATAGCACAGGCAGGGAGCATAGGAAGTTATTAACTCACAACATTTCTGGCAAGATCAGCAGGCATTTTTTTCAATTTATCAAACAGATATAACAAAACGCTTTCAATTGTATATTTAATAGAAGAAAAGGGACCAAATAAGAGAAGCTTATTGTTAGGGTTTAGATACACTTTAATATATTGTTTTTCCTTTCAGAACAAATTTACTATATTTACTTGTTTAAATATATCCATTTGTGTTTGTTTTATTATTTGTACCGAATATTTCTGAACAAAGAGTAAACACAAAGAAACAAAGCAAATCTATTGTGAGAAATGGGAACCAATTCATATACTTTGCTGCCTACACTTGTAGAGGGTCTTAAAGCATTGCACTGCTTGATATGTTCAGGTTTTGCTTGTCTCTGTGGGAAATCTGTAGACACATGGGATGTTGTGTTTGTACATAAATTTAATAGACCGCTTTACAAAACTGTAAGCAGTTCACCATATAGCAAGCAAAGTAAACTTTTCCAAGGGGGCATAAGGTTCTTTAAAGTGTATTTCCACTTTTGCTGCTGATTTGGGATAGCAAGTACTTTGTTTCTTGCCCCCATTTACATAGCGTAACGTAAAAAAAAAAAAAAAAATGCAGCTTACCTTTTTTAGATGCTCTATTCTGGACACCCCAGCAAGGAAAATGCTAGGTAGTTCTTTTTGTTTATGAGAGGGCTGGGTAGCTGTGTTTGCCATAATTAACCCTGTCTGTACTGAGCAGGCAGATCTTCATTATCGATTGTCACTAGATTGAACACCATCTGGCCTAAGGCTGTCCATACTTGGATCTTTTTTTTTTTTGGTCAGCCAGTGGGCTCATTTTAAAAAGAATGGATTCAAGTGAGGTGGATGGAGGAATTCTCCCCACTGTGCTATTGTATTCTGACAGTAGGGACGCTGTCAGAATACATTGATAAGCATCAGTGGCGACTAGTGGTTTTGGTTGGGGGGGCGGCAAACAACCACCCCCCATTGGTCGGTCAGTCGATGGCACCCCCCACCCCGGCACTTACCGCATCAGTTGCGTGCGGCGGCCAGGTTTCATGTGGGCAGCTGGCGGGTTGCAAGGCCTGATGGGCAGCTAACTGGTTGAGGGCTTCGGCGGGTAGCGGGCTTCTACGGGCTGCGGGCGGGCTCTTGTGTTTTCTATGTAACACAGCTGCTTCCGCCATGCGGCTTCTCCCTCCTTCTCTTGGGTGTCCAATAGGATTGCCTGTGCTTTCAGCCAATCGGGTGATGGGTCTCAGACCCACTTCCTGATTGGCCGAGAGGACGATCAGTATAGCGATAGCGAATATTCATTTGCTAGTATCACATAATTGGGTGGGATCAGGGCGCAGTACTCTGCACCCCAAGCCCACCCTTTTTTGAAGCCTATTAGGCTCTAATGACGTGCTTCCAAAAACCACTCCCTCCCACTGGAATCTATAGTCCGGCATGCATGGATAGGGGGGTGGCGCCGTGCGCCCCAAATGGACGGGCCATTGCTGATAAGCGTGCAGCCTATTACCTGCAGGCACTGATCAAATGGAAGTTTTCCAGTAGTCCTGTTCATAAGAAGGCAATCATTAGATTTACATTTTTTGAGAGGCAATGGTCATAGATGGATTGAAATTTAACTTGGCCCCTACTAGAGGAGCACCGAATGGAAATTCTGGTGCCGAAGCCGAAAATGCAGGATGCACTTGGCCGAAAACAGAAACGGAACCCTAAAAAGGATAGTTTTTAAAATATATATATATATATTTTATATATAATTGTATTATATTGGGCTTTTGAAATGAATACCATGAATTTAAATGAATATGAATTTATCACCACCCATTATTGGCACCTTTAGCACAAGAAAAGTTCCAGAAAAATGTATCCCTTTAAATTCTATCTACGTCTGCACACTTTTGTGCTTCCATTGTGCTGTTAAAAATCATGCTTGCTGCATTTTTGGTCAGTTAAAAGAAACACACCTCCCTGTTGAAATGCATTGAAAATGCAGCAAGAAGGCATTAATAACACACTCTTGTTATGCTTTTAAATAAGCATAGTAAAATTATGGTTTTCGGTGCCATTATCATCACCTTTTTCTCTTATGGGTAAAATGGCGATAACACCATTTACATTTCGGCCGCTGAAATTTCAGTGCATCTCTAGTCCCTCCCCTTCAAGAGTTTTAAAGGAGGACCAACCACGGTATGTACAGTAGGTGATATAGAATTTATTATACACAAATGTGTAGTTCAAGTAAGAAAAAGGCACAATGGCCCACCCCTCCAAACACCATTAAAAATTGGTTCAAAAAAGAGACAAGTAGAGTTGAGCGAACACCTGGAAGTTCGGGTTCTGCTGGTCCGTCCGAACTTCGTGACAAAGTCCGGGTCCGGGTCCGGACGGAACCCGAACGATCGCACGGACAACGAACCCCATTGAAATCAATGGGGACCCGAACTTTTAGGCACAAAAATGGCTGTAGGAAAGTCCTGGAAAGCCCCAGAGGGCTGCAAAAGGAAGTAAAATGGGGGTAAGGGTAGGGCAAGTGCCCTACAAAAAAATGGGGACAGGGAAATAACTGTAAATATTTTTAAAAAAATAAAAACATAAAAAAAGCAAAAATGGAGGTGAATGTGGATCATCTTCAAACTGTGTCTGAAAAGTATTAATTAACGGTAGAAGCCATATAACTGTTCTAAAATCATCTTCAAACTAG
>BLSH010497645.1:223955-253329 GCA_018402905.1 Glandirana rugosa
CTTATTCGACGGAAGGGGTCACACTCCCCACGTCACTTATTACCATAAGTTAGAAGTTTCGGCGCAAAAGTCGGTGTCAGTGTATCTAGTCACTATCGACATGTATTGCGAGGTCACCTTCTGTCTACCCCCCCGAAATCTTCGTCCAGGGAGTTCCGAGAGTGGTGAGGAGTCATAACCACTGGGTCGAGTCGAAAGGAGGACAGTAATGACAGAAGGTGCCGAATTCCGTCCGACTGACGGAGAACTGACTGTGGGATCCTACGTCTGACGAGGTGGACTATTCGCGATCGGTAACCGTTGTTAACGCCCTATGACCCTGGCACATAGTCTATCGTGGCCGGGTTACCTCGTGTTGTACGTCGAGCGGTAGGACGCCATTTCGAGTCCAGTTACTTAAACATAACGAACCCGAACGATTTTTGAAATGTCCGGGTCCGGGTCCGTGCCACGGACACCCTAAAGTTCGGTACGGACCCGAACGTTACAGTCCGGGTTCGCTCAACACTAGAGACAAGTTCTCACTTCAAGAATACAAATTCATTGACCTGAGCTTTACCGCAGGATGGCGAGCTGCATGTTGTGCTCCATTGGGCCGGTGCTATCTGATACACGGTCCCAGTATCCCGCAATTGTTGCCAATGGCTAGCGCTTATCAGGTGGAGCAGTCTGCATCCTAGGGTGTCAGTCAAGAGGCAGTCAGCCTGCCTTAAGCCGTGGAAGACAGTAATGACAGGAGGAAAGCTGAGCTGGGTCACCAATACTGAGGAGTGGTGAGAGCCTTGAGGGACCTGCTTCTAAAGCCCCCCCATCTGTCTTCCACTGGAGCGTTATGTACAGCTATCACTGATCTATGTGACTGTGGCTGAAAACGCGGCTTTGAAGATTGAATACCATTATTCACTGCACCCCTCACACTGGGGAAGGCAGCTTATTCGTGAAGCCATACACTTGGTACTTATCTCCCCGCATCCAATACTGACCAGTGCACCACACTAGTCCATATAAACAACCGGGACACTCAGGGGCGTATCATGAAATTGGTGGGCCCGTGTGCAAGCCCACACCACACCGATCATCCCCGGCTGTCAACCAGGGAGAGATCATCCATGGGTGCAGTGTGGGTCAGAGCACAGTGGGCCTCCCCACCCCTCAGGGCCTGTGTTCAGTGAACACCCTGCACCCATGGATGATACACCACTGGGGACACTTGTTATTGGACTTTGATCAGCACCTGGATGCCACTCTGGGGGGGGAGACAACATTATGTTCCAGTTTAGCCCTGATACGGATCCACACCCAATATTGGACTAATGATTATCCTAGTTATTCTACTTAGCCGAATCTCTGAGAGGATATACTTTAAGACTGTCCGGAGACTCCCAACAGCCATTTGGGCCATCTATTCATCTGCTACCTTACATTAGTCCTGTAACACATGGTGGTTTTCTTCCAATATGTATCATTGTGCCTGAGAACCGTGAGATTGTGGCAGTGTCTATAGTATTAGAGGAACAAACGGTACCAATAACATACAATTAGCCCTGATAGGGACAAGTATTGGCACCTGACTACCCTATAACTAGGTCTCTAGGCTAACATACCTGGAAGTTTTCTACACAGGTTGATTGCGGTATGATTGCACATGTGAGCGATGTCCTGTGTGTATTGTTGGTGATTTTTAATGATGTTTTGGAGGGGTGGGCTATTGTGCCTTTTTCTTACTTGAACTACACATTTTGTGGTTGGTCCTCCTTTACAACTCTTGAAGGGGTGGGACAACTATCATGGTCCCCCCCTTTCCCCTTGTCCCCAAATGTTTCCCTTTTCTAGACATTGTGGCTTAGTTGTGGAGGTGCCTCGTCCTGATGGACGAATCGGTTCTAAGTATTGGTGACTACCCAGTAGTTTGAGATCCAATTGTTATATGTTATTAGGCATCTCTAGTCCCTACTGAACTGGCCAAATTTAAATACATCTATGGCCAGCTTAACTAAGGGTTAAAGGAATAGAGGCTGGGCTTCTTGCAATGTATGTTAACAAGAGTAGGCTTGGAACAGGCTAACGCCAACACTGTTAAAAAACTTTGCAGTCAGCCAGGACACTTCCTCTTGACAAACATCTAACAGGTAAGAAATATATATATACAGTATCTCACAAAAGTGAGTACACCCCTCACAATATAAAGTAGTGAGTGTACTGCTTGTATAACAGTGTAAATTTGCTGTCCCCTCAAAATAACTCAACACACAAACATTAATGTCTAAACCGCTGACAATAAAAGTGAGTACACCTCTAAGTGAAAATGTCCACATTGGGCCCAATTATCCATTTTCCCTCCCTGGTGTCATGTGGCTCGTTAGTGTTCCAAGGTCTCAGGTGTGAATGGGGAGCATGTGTGTTAAATTTGGTGTTATCGCTCTCACTCTCTCATACTGATTACTGGAAGTTCAACATGGTACCTCATGGTAAAGAACTATCTGAGGATCTGAAAAAAAGAATTGTTGCTCTACATAAAGATGGCCTAGGCTATAAGAAGATTGCCAAGACCCTAAAACTGAGCTGCAGCCCGGTGCCAAGACCATACAGCAGTTTAACGGGACAGGTTCCACTCAGAACAGGTCTCGCCATGGTCGACCAAAGTAGTGCACATGCTCAGCGTCATATCCAGAGATTGTCTTTGGGAAATAGACCTATGAATGTTGCCATCATTGCTGCAGAGGTTGAAGGGGTGGGGGATCAGCCTGTCAGTGCTCAGACCATATGCCGCACACTGCATCAAATTGGTCTGCATGGCTGTCGTCCCAGAAGGAAGCCTCTTCTAAAGATGATGCACAAGAAAGTCAACAGTTTGCTGAAGACAAGCAGACTAAAAACATGGATTACTGGAACCATGTCCTGTGGTCTGATGAGACCAAGATAAACTTATTTGGTTCAGATGGTGTCAAGCGTGTGTGGTGGCAACCAGGTGAGGAGTACAAAGACAAGTGTGTCTTGCCTACAGTCAAGCATGGTGGTGGAAGTGTCATGGTCTGGGACTGCATGAGTGCTGTCGGCACTGGGGAGCTACAGTTCATTGAGGGAACCATGAATGCCAACATGTACTGTGACATACTGAAGCAGAGCAAGATCCCCTCCCTCCGGAGACTGGTCCGCAGGGCAGTATTCCAACATGATAACGACCGCAAACATACCTCTAAGACGACCACTGCCTTGCTAAAGAAGCTGAGGGTAAAGGTGATGGACTGGCCAAGCATGTCTCCAGACCTAAACCCTATTTAGCACCTGTGGGGCAACCTCAAAAGGAAGGTGGAGGAGCACAAGGCCTCTAACATCCACCAGCTCCGTGATGTCGTCATAGAGGAGTGAAAGAGGACTCCAGTGGAACCTGTGAAGCTCTGGTGAACTCCATGCCCAAGAGAGTTAAGGCAGTGCTGGAAAATAATGGTGGCCACACAAAATATTGACACTTTGGGCTCAATTAGGACATTTTCACTTAGGGGTGTTCTCACTTTTGTTGCCAGTGGTTTAGACATTAATGGCTGTGTGATGAGTTATTTTGAGGGGAACGCAAATTTACACTGTTATACAAACTGTACACTCACTACTTTACATGGTAGCAAAGTATAATTTCTTCAGTGTTGTCAGATAAAAAGATATAATAAAATATTTACAAAAATGTGAGGGGTGTACTCACTTTTGTGAGATACTGTATATGTGTATATATATATATATATATATATATATATATATATGCTACAAAGCCATTTTTTATTTAATTTTATGAAGAAAGCTGATGAAACTGTTGCTTACATGAAACTGTAGTGTAAATGACATTGTCAAGGTATAATGGAACAGCAGCAGTTAACAGTATGAATCAACAATTCTCCAGGATGTGGGCGAGCCATCACTAACAATTATCTGGAGAGCTTCAATAGGCATATTAGGTCCTACCACTCTCCTTGTTTGGAGAAGTTTGATTCCTGTCTTAATCTGCAGAGGATGTGTGGATGGTGTGTGGAAATTTCACCTTGTGTTTTGGGGGTGGTGTGCTGAATACTTCTTCAGCATGGTGCACCTGCAGGAGTGTATGCCCTGGTATCTAGTTGCATGAAGCCAAAGCCTACGAGGAGCATTGAGGCTGCTCAACGGTTCACTTTATAGTGAACTTGTCTCTAGCCTACAGACATAAAACTAATTGCACATGCTTAATGTGCACAAACACACTTCTCAAATAATCTCTCCTTGATTCCAATCCATGCAGGCACTGAGCAATAATTGATTCTGGAATGTCACAGACACAGTAACTGGTACTGAAGTTGTTATCTGACTGATTTGCTCCCTCCAATCACCCCCTCCCAGCTGTGACACTGCAGCCTTTTCATCTCAGTCTGTTAATGTTTTCCACATTACTTTAGAAAGTGCTTTGATTAGGAGGAACCAGGAACAGAGTAAAAGGAGAAGATGTAAGAAAAGTAGATGGTGATTGCCCCCAGGGGTATTGAAGATTGTGATGTAGAGTCACTGTAACAGTTCTGTGCTGAGTCCCAAGAGAAAAAGATTTTGAGACATACTCCACTATCTTCAGAGTACTTAAAGCAGTGGTTCTCAACCCTGTCCTCAAGTACCCCCAACAGGCCATGTTTGCAGGTTTTCCTTTATCTTGCACAGGTGTTTTAAATCAGAGTCAATGGCTTGGTATTTTGGACAGCTATTTTATCTAAGGGCCGGTTCACACTTGAGCGACGCGACTTGCCAGGGCGAAGCAAGACGCCCCGCTCGAGGCGATCTCAATGCGGCTTGTAAGGAGATTTCTATCATAGAAGTCAATGCAAGTCACGCTGAGATCGCCCCGAAAATAGTGCAGGAACTATTTTTCTAAGTCGGAGCAAAGCGATTCGCTCCTATTAGAACGGTTCCATTGCACAGCATTGAGGCAACTTGTCAGCGTCTCAAGTCACCTGACAAGTCGCCTAGATGTCAACGGGCCCGGCAGGTCGCGCCGCTCAATTCCCAAAACATGGCCTGTTGGGGGTACTCGAGCACAGGGTTGAGAACCACTGACTTAAAGTATGTTGAATCTTTACCTCTGGGGAAGTAACTGGTGTTTTCAAGGTTTTGGTTATAAGGTTGGACAGATCGTACCCTCCCACCCATCACATTGATATTCAGGTGAGCTGTGCTGTTGTCCAGCTGCTGTGCTTCCAACATTGGAATGTCTGGCCTCCTGTGTGAGATTGCAATGTGGTTATTTACTACTGAAACAGCCAGAAATTAATCATATTTCGTAAATGTGTTTAATTCAAATCTGCTGCAAGTCTCAACTTGGAAACTTTTCACATGAAAAGTGTTTAGTCTAATTTTATCATTATGATAAATGGGTGTTCTCTATTTAAATAAACCTGTTAATGGATATTATGCAAATATTCCCCAAACACACTTTATTAAATAAGACTATTGTGCATTAAAATTAACAGCACTGATTTCCTGTGTTTCTATTAAATACTTCGGGGTACCATATTTCTTCTGATTATGAAAGCAGAAATAACTATGGAAAATGAAAACACCATAGATGCACACTGCAGTCATCTGTTTTTTATACAGAAATTAAAATATTTGCTGTGCATGCAGTGAAGCTGCTAACAAGGCACATTGTGGAGGGGTTGTGTTAGCTCAAATAGTACCTGCGCTGTCTACCTTATATGCATCATAAATAAAGAACAGCACCAGACACAGTAATTTTACCATGTAAAATGCTAATGTATTGGAAACATTGTAATTCTGTTAAATCAAAGAGTTCAAGCCTGAGATTACATTATTCCTTGCAACTAGATTTTTTTTTTGCTTTTCATTGTGCTATGGAGCAGCACTGCAACCACATGTCACTTGATTCTGTGCTGTATCATCTACCTCTCTGGGCGGTTATTTGTGATTGGCTGTTCCAGACTGTTAGGCCTCATACACACGGGCAAATAAAAAAAATAAGCAAAACGTCTGGCCCGACGTCAGGGAAAAATCAGCATTTTTTCTGCCGTTTTGCATCGGCGTTAATGAGCGTTAGTGAGCGTCGGCGTCAATAGGCGTTTTTAAAAAATAATTCCTCTGCTATTTTTTAACCTGAAAACGCAGGCATCAAAAACGCCGGTTAACTTTGGTACATTAGTGAGCATTTTGCCGGCTCAGCGTCAGAAACGCCAAAACGCTACAGCCTCGGAACGTGCTGCTCCCGCGTTCTATTTACAGTTCACTAATGCCGACGCCCTCTACAGCTCAAAAACATCAGCATTTTTATGGGGCCATTGAATTACATGGAGAGCTGCAAAAAAAGTGGCTGTAAAAAACGCCCATGTGTATGAAGCCTAAATGTGTGTAGCTGATACTGAAGTTCACTACGACTAAGGACAACCCATGAACAAATAACACGCTGGCCATTGTTTTTACAAACTTTAATTCCAGGCTGTTCAGAAGAGAATTTCAGGGTTTAGCAATTTAGGCTAAAAAAGATGAATCTCCTTTTGGGTTTATATGCCATTTATTTATGTTTTAATGGATTGTGCATTTATTGTTTAGTTCTGTTTCACCGACTGGAACAAACACTCTGTTGCCATTCATTTAAACTTTGTTTAAAGTTAATTCCTTTCTCTTGGTAGATACATTTATGTGTTTCAGTTCTTATAGATGACCTCTTTCTTCTCTAGTTCTTACAGGATGCAAGCCGAAGTTCAAATCAGCCAAGACGTCCTCCACGAGGGCGATACCCACTACCACCCAGATGAAGAAACATGTCTGAATTCCTACTCAGGGAGAGCCAGATGGCCAGTTTTTATTAGACTGAAGATCATTCTTATAGAGCCAGTTGTAAAGGAATAAGGTGTTTTTTGAGACACATGATGAGCTCCACCATCCATGCGAAAAACTGTGCCACAATCTTATCCAAAAAAACTACCAGTTTTTATTTCTCAACTATTTTTGATAAACGTTGACCAGGAAATAGTAAAGCCTCTATGGGAAGGTATTACAGAGTCTTCAGGTATTTTTATGGAACTGGCCATGCTACCTAGAAACCATCACAACTTTACAGAATTTAAAATGTCTACTAAATTTACCTTAAAGTGTTCCTAAAACCACAACATTAAAATCAGTCTGTATATGCATGCTTGTTATACTCACTGTGGAACCTAAGGGCTTAATCCTCTGCATTGTGCAGAAAGGCTGGTTGATCCTGCCTTCTCTCATTCTCCCCTTCTTCCACTGTCCCCAATGCATCTTATGATAAGACAGAGCCTTTGGAGTCAACCTGCCCATACTCAGTTATGTGTGTATTTCTAGATATTTTTTTTTTTCTTGGGAGGGTGCATGGGATCAGCACAGGGCCAATCAGCACTATTTAGATAGAGGGCTGGGGAACCCTGCAGCCTCATAAGACAGTCATAGTAAGCTCCCGATGCATGCTTGTGATACACGCTTTAACCAGACACTGATAGAAGTCACAAGACTGCTATATACTGCTGATGAGAAAAGGTATTTAGCAGTTTATATTTACTAAAATAATTGCATTTCCATGTTCTGTGTACTGTGGAAGACCAGATATAGTGAATGCAGTGTCCTGGGTTTAGTAATACTTTAAAGGATGTTTTAATACATGTTTCCTATTCACAGCAGCCAGTTTAACAAAAGACTTCACGGTGTCCCTGGTCAGTCCTGCAGCCTCTTGCCAGCCATGTTGTTCCGTGCAAAACAATATCTAGACTTTGAACATTTTGATGGCACTGTAGAATTGTTGACTGAACAACATCTTGTGCAAAACCCAAGTACAACTGTGTAGAATATTGCCTTTATACAAAATAGAAACTTCCCTCCATTAGATCTAAGCAATGATTCTTGTAGACTGCAGTGGTGGTGTGACCATTCAAAGTTTTATATAATTAAAGTATTACTAAACCCAGGACCCGACATTCACTATATCTGCTCTTCCACTGAACACAAAGCATGACAATGCAATTATTTTAGTAAATCTAAACTGCTAAATTCCTCTTCTCATCAGCAGGATATAGCAGTCTTATGACTTCTATCAGTGTCTGGTTAAAGCTTATTGGAGGAGTTTTCATACTGCACTGGCTGTGCTATCAGGATGTAGGACCCCTGACACCCTGTCTGGACAGTGCTGATTGGCCCTGTGCTGATCACATGCACTTTCCCAAGAAAAATAAAACTCTCTAGGTTTATCCGGACATATTTTGGAGACGAGGCAAGAAGGGGAGGATCTGTGCATACAGGATCAAACAGCCTTTTTACATAATGCAGAGGAATAACCTCTTAGGTTCCACAATGAGTATAACAAGCATGCTTTACTGCATATTCAGACTGATTTTACTGTTGTGGGTTTAGTAACACTTTAAGCTGCAGGAATATATGGGCAGAGTTGAGAATCTCTAGCCTGCGGAAATGAAAGGTTTAGGAGTTTTTGAAGTGTTTCCAAAATATCAGATTGGCAGTCTTCAGGGAAATTTGCAGGTAGCCTATATTACTTGAGCAATGGTTAAATAAAAAACAAAAGACCCTGAGTAGATACCTCTTTGTCTTCCTTCTCTATATAGTTTTTATCTATATTTGCACAAACTTTCCTTATCTATTATAATGAAACATTTTGAAGTGTTTACAACATAATTAAAAGCTATTAACTTTAGTGGCAGCTGCGTTTCTTTCATTGTTTTTTTTTTTTATCATAGGTTTTAAAGTCACTTTACAAGGAATATCTTCTTTACAAGGAGTGACTCAGTATGGGAAGCAGACCTATAAACAGCAAAAGTAGGCAGAGAAGACCCCAGTGAATTTTCATGGCCACAAATGTTCTTAAAACCCATACATGAACAGACCAAGCCAATAACCAAGCATATGGTATATTTACAGTGGGTTACAACTGCATAGTTTAATCAGTAATTACTTTTTTACATGTCTGCTAGGGGCAATTTACTGGATAGATAGAAATAGTTATTAGTATTCATGGGAATATGGGCAAGAACGTTGCAAAGTGATCACTATTACCATTCTATATTTTCAATTGATCTGTGATTTAGTTATCTGTATGCATCACATGAATTGGGTAAACAAAATGAACGAGTCTTGGATGTACTTCAACTCAAAATGTGCAATTAGCATAGCTCTGTAGTCACAATGGGGTTGATTTACTAAAACTGGAGAGTACAAAATCTGGTGCAGCTCTGCATGATAGCCAACCTGCTTCTAATTTCAACTTGTTCAATTAAGCTTTGAGAATAAAACCTGGAACATGATTGGTTTTTATGAAGGGCTGCCCCAGATTCTGCACTCTTCAGTTTTAGTAAATCAACTCCATTGTGTCAGAAATGTGTCAAAAAAGTAAGTTTATTTGAGTTTTCCCATTACATCACAGCTCCAAAAATCTTTAAAAACCATGCTCAGAGTGTTACTATCTCATAAAACATCACTCACTGTATGCACTGGTGGCACTGTCTAAGTGAAGAGTGTACAAGACGGGCTGTAGAGCTTACCACCAAAGGAGCCGCTGATGTATGGGTCCCCCGATTCCTCATGAAAATGACCCATGCAGTAATGCCACAGCCTGTGACACACCAAGGCCAAAGAAGAAAAATTAGTTTGGACTACACACCCAACAAGGCAACAATAACAAAATGGCAACACCAATGGTAAAACAGGTTTGTACAATACAACAAAAAAATGAGAGGAACAAGTATTTCTGTACCTGAAACCTAAATCTAGGGGGGTCCTAATTAAAACTGAACAGAGGGAGGGAGCGAGTCCGCTCCAGGTGTGTGATGGCAATTACCTTCCGGATAGTCAGGTGCTGGTCCGGAGACCGCTGTCCAAATCAGTATACAATCGAAAAGAGAGAGACCGCACTTCGATATCCAGAAAAAAAGGGGGTGTCATTTATTGTGAACCTACAAAAAGTAAATCCAGGCAGACAAAACAAAAAGCTGTGTACAAGGTTGACGCGTTTCACGGATAAAAGATCCGCTTATTCATAACCTCACTTACTTTTTGTTGGTTCACAATAAATGACACCCCCTTTTTTTTCTGGATATCGGAGTGCAGTCTCTCTCTTTTGGATTGGGTCCTAATTAAAGGTGGTCTCTCCAAAAACCCCTCCTAGTGGCCAATGTGGAAATAAACACCGGGCTCAGGGTCCTACGTTGAAGTGCTCAAGTATATTTGTATTCCATGGTAAAGGGTATAAATCCCCAAACGAAGTCCCTGGTTACGGTGGCAATGTCCCTTTAAAAGGGAGGTTCAGAGGCTGTGGCCAGCAGCCTCTCACCTCTCTGCAGTCTGCTGTGAAGTCTCTCCCCACTCTTTGGTGTCGGAAAACTGGTAGCATTGGCTGGTAGCATTGATCACTACATGGGCATAGAATTTACATGATCCTGCCTGTATATGTGTCCCGTGAATTAGTATTAAGGGTGGGCCTGATGTTTGAACGTAAGCAAATTTTATGGGGCGCTCTCTGCGAATTTGCCTGCCGTGGAGCACCCCATAATGCACTGGGTGATCACGGGGAAATGCTGCCCGCTGATTGGCCAAAGCATGCACATGACCTGAATGCTTTGGCCAATCACAGCACGCTCTGCTGTGAGAGCCATGATTGGCCAAAGGCAGGGTGCCTTTGGCCAATCATGGCTCAGGGGGCTAAGTCCACGCCCCACACTATATAAGGCCACTTACACAGCGGGCGTATATAGTGTATAATAACGGAGATAGATAGAGATTAGGCAGTTTAGTTAGTGGCATGTAGGCAGTGAAGTATATAGTTTAAGCGCTTGCCGACGGCTGATCGGCAATTGACGGCGACAGTATGGCGCTCCTGCGCAAATCGCCGTCATATGACGGTGGCTGCGAGATCGCGCCCAGTGAAAAAAAATGGTTTTTTTATATTTTTTTTTGGATTTGTATTTTAGCAAAAAGTAAGAAATTTGAGTTTTTTTTGCAAAATTGTTGCTCTTCTTTTGTTTATAGCGGCAATCAGAAATGACGCAGCGGTGATCAAATACCACCAAAAGAAAGCTCTATTTGTGGGAAAAAAAGGACGCAAATTTAGTTTGGGTACAACGCCGCACGTCCGCGCAATTTTCAGCGACGCAGTGCCGAATCGCAAAAAGGGCTCTGGTCCTAAAGGGGGAAATTCTTCCGGGGCTGAAGTGAATATAATGTAGATAGAGTATATACAGTCAGTGCAGGCAGTGTAAGAATATATTTATATATATATATACAGTATAGTTTATATACATTGTGTGCTCGGATAAGGGTCTGGCGTAGATTTTAAGGGGAACTCCACGCATTTTTTTTTAAATTGGCATAGGGTCCCCCCCAAAATCCATACCAGGCCCTTCAGGTCTGGTATGGATTTCAAGGTGAACGCCGTGCTAAAATGAAAAAAAAAAATTGCGTGTGGGTACCGCCAAAGTCCGTACCAGGCTCTTCAAGTCTGGTATGGATTTTAGGGGAACCCCGTGCCAAAATTTAAAAAAAAATGGTGGCGTGGGGGTGCCCCCCAAAGTATGTACCAGGCCCTTCAGGTTTGGTATGGATTTTAAGGGAGACCCCGTGACAATTAAAAAAAAAAATGGCATGGGAGCCCCCAAAAATCCACCCTTATCTAAGCATGCAGCCTGGCAAGGCAGGAGGGGGGGGTAAGCGAGCGCCCCCCCCCCTCCAAACCATACCAGGCCACATGCCCTTAACATGGGGAGGGTGCTTTGGGGTTCCCCCTAAAGCACCTTGTCCCCATGTTGATGGGGAGAAGGGCCTCATCCCCACAAAACTTGCGGGTGATTGTGGAAGTCTGCGGAATCTAGAAGCCCCCTTTAATAAGGGGACCCCCAGATCCGGGCCCCCCCATATGAATGAGCATGGGGTACATTGTACCCCTACTAATTCACCAAAAAAGTGTCAATAAAGAAAAAAACACAGGAGACAATTAGGGGAAAGTCCTTTATTAAAAAAAACAGCTCCCTCAAACAGCTCCTCCCTAATGGGAGGGCTCCCGCCGACTGCTGCCCTTTGCCGTTTGACAGCCCTTATAAATGCTAGGGCGGGGCCACCCACTTACGTAAGTGGGTGACCCTGCCCCTTCTGACATCATATGAGGCCAAGTCGATGCCTCGAAGCTACCTTCTTCTAGTGCTCCATTCAGTTATGATGTCCATGTGACCATTGTAGGCTCTTTTTGGCTGTGGACACAGGTTAAGCTTAGGTTACACAGCCTTAAACACAACAACCTGCTATGCACTGTGTGTTCTGATACCTTTCTATCAGAACAGTAGCTCTTCTACTGTTTCAGACTGCACAGGCCAGCCTTCGCTCCTCACATGCATCAATGAGACTTGGTTGCTCATGACCCTATTGCCAATTCACTGGCTTTTCCTTCTTGAACCTCTTTTGGTAGGACCTTACAGCTGCCAGCTGGGAACATTCTACAAGAGCTGCAGTTTTGGAGTTGCTCTGATCCAGTCATTTAGCCATTACAATTTGGCCCTTGTCAATGTTGAACAAATCCATACTCTTACTAATTTTTTTCTGCTTTCGACACATCAACTTCAGAGACAACATGTTCACTTGCTGCCATTATCACAAGACCATCCATGTTATTCACTTTACCCATCTATGGCCATAATGTTATGACTGATTGGTATAAATATGATGATTTGTATTACCCATAAGCTACTAAGGCATTGGGTGGGACCTTGCAATGCCATTGAGTTCGGAACCCTGCTGGTAGCTGTTTTGCTGTAGTCTGGCTTGAATTTGAATGGGAATTTTATTGGAGCACTGATACATAGTGCTTTGATACATTATAAAGCCTCATACATATGGGCGCAAAATAAAAAAGAAGCAAAACGTTGGGCCCGATGTCAGGGAAAAATCTGTGTTTTTTTCAGCGTTTTGCATCGCAATTAGTGAGCTTTAATGCGCGTTAGTTTGAGTCAGCGTCAATAGGCTTTTTTTTTTTATATCAAAATGTTCCTCTGCTATTTTTTAACCTGAAAACGTCAGCGCCAAAAACTCAGTTTAACGTCGGTACGGCGTTAGTGAGCGTTTTGCGGCATCCAAAACGTTACAGCCTCAGGACGCGCTGGCCATGGGTTCTACTTTCAGCTCACTAACGCAGATGTAATCTACAGCTCAAAAACGTCTGCGTTTTTAAGGGGCCATTGAATAACATGGAGAGCTGTAAAGAACGCTAAAAAACGTGGCTGTAAAAAACGCCCGTGTGTATGAGGCCTCAAGATGTGAGTGACTCTTTGTTTTATATAATAATTCATTTTAAATAGCAGTATTGCACTATTGGGAGCATTGTTTCTTTCTTTGGAGCATTATAACATATCAGCTCTTTTATTAAGGAGTTGAAGACTGATCCCTGAATTCAATGGATGGTTATTAGACATATTTTGACCTGCTTACAATTTGGAAGTCATTATCATATGGTTACTGAAACTTCATGAGATGGTGGCTCTCTGGAGCGTGGGTTTTACTGATTGGTGTGGCAGTGATATAATTGGAAGTTTCAAGCAAATGCACATTTTTAAAACATTTTTTTTTTTTTTTTTTTATCCAGAAAAATGTTTATTAACCTCCCTGGCAGTATGATTATTTCAGATATTTGGTGCTGAAAGCGGTACCATTATTTTGCATGGAAATTTGGCATTTTATATTGTAGGCCTGTAATTCTTAGGAATAACTCACTTAAATCTGTCCAAACAAGAGTCTAGTGGACATCCCGGGTATGATAAAGTTTGAAACATGAAATCATAAATTATAATATAATAAATAATTAAAAATATAATTATCAAAAATAATAACGTAATACTAATAAAATGTATTCAATAATGTAATCAAACCAAAAACACTGAAATTTGCTCATTTGCAGAATTGTCGCTGTCGTCACTTTCAGTGTCTGATGATAAATTTCCCCAAAGATCAGTATCACTCAATTCTGCAAATGATTCTTATTTACTATCGGTGTTTTCTAGCTGATCAAAAACCACATTTGACGTAAAGGTACACTTTTTGGTTGCAATGGACATTCTCAAGTTTCCAGGCAGAAAGAATGACATATATAATATAAACGTGCATGCAGGGCACTGGCAAACCACTAGGGACAAAGGGGATGTGAAATGATTTGATACAGTAATGTAATCTTACAGATTACACTTTTTGAATTTGCCGTCGGTCTCCGCCCCCGTGCGACGCGACGCTCGTAGGGAACGGAGCCCGGCACACGGAGGCATCGGGCGGAGGACAGAGCCTGCAGACACGGCGGGGGACATCGCTGGATCCAGGGGACAAGGTGAATAATACTGCCTTGGATCCAGTGATGCAATCCCGAGTGTGGCTCAGGGTTACCGTTCTTGGTACAGAAAATCCACCCCGAGCCACACTCGGGAATACCGCCAGGGAGGTTAAGAAACATCAAAGCATTACAAATTGCCAGCATTACAACCAACCACATGGTAGCATGGTAGCCATCAAAATCAGATACCAGAGTTTCCATTAAACATATCAAGCATTCACATACTAGTCTGATCCTATACATGTTCACACCTACCACTCATCCTATGTTTAGTCTGTCTATGACCATATCCGGCGGGGCTAGGCCTGGCACATCCAGCCACGGTGGCCATATTCTATTAAATTTGGTCAAGCTTCCCCTGTGTTGATATATGAGTTTTTCCATTCTAAGTGATTCACCTATGTTTTTAACCAAATCCTGCACTGTAGGAGGGGTTTAAGACTTCCAGTGGATCATAATTAATTTCCTAGCCTGATATAATACCCTGTGAATTGCTTCTCTGACTGGTGGTTCCCAGTCATATTCCTCCAGGGTGCCAAGTAAACATGCTCTTGCCTCTAGCGGGAGAGTTATTGTAAGCACTAGATTTATTTTGTCTACAATATTTTTCCAATATGTGTGGAGCTTCAGACATTTCCACAACATATGAATGAGATCTCCATGGTCCCTCTTAGATCTCGTACACGTAGGCTCTGTCAGCAAGTGCATATGGTGGAGCCTATGTGGAGTAAAGTATACCCTATATAGTATATACATTTGGGTGAGACGCTGTGTGACATTGAAAGAGCACAGACTTACCGTCTGGAAAACCTCCTCCCACTAATCCCTATCCATCTGGTCAACATCCTATTCCCATTTTTCTCTTATTTTTATAGGGTGATTTTTCAAATAGGTCTGCAGCAGTATGGCATAACATTGTGAAATGAGTCCTTTTGATGAATCTGCCCCTCTAATAAGACTAAAAATTGGAGTTGGAGATAGGTGCCAATCTGAGGAGCCAGTTTATGCTTTGATGGCGTGTTTCAGTTGGAAGTATAAAAATTGCATAGACCTGGGTATCCCATATTGTCGTTGTAGAGCCTCAAACGTTATCAACTTCCCATTATGGGATATTTGACTAAGGTGGGGAAACATTTCTTAATACATGTTTTATACAGAAAGCTATGCTCACGATTGCATACTTAGGACACTTCATAAAATTTGCAATAGAGGAATGCTTAAAATAATTTTTAGATCCAAGGGAATGCCTGTTAAAACTTATTATATGATGATTCTTCAAAAAGTTTCTGCACTTTTTTTTATAAGGTTAGCAGCCATCTTCACCACAGCATTCAAACTCTTATACTAAACTGCAAGTTCAACCAGCTTGCCAGACAGACTTGTCACATGGCACTCTCAGACATGACAAATTACTCCTCCTCCCACCCTCACCGTTTCCAGCAAAAATATAAAAGGGCAGAAACTTTTTGAAGACCCCTTGAATCAACAACTCATGGTACATAAGTGTGATCAGTATGTAGTTACATATAATAAATTGAAAAAATAAAAAATGTGGTGTACTTAACACATTTAACACCCAGAGCACCTTCTGCTCTGTTTGACAAATTATTTTTAGTAATGATCATAAAATGTATCAAATAAAAAACAATATTATAAATGCAATTAAAAAACATTCACAGAGCAAATTGTAGTGTTACTTTACATTGGTGGTGAGAAATGCCTCCTTACATTGGTATTACGTGTAGTGTCCCCTTACATTGGTGGTCAGATGAGAATATCCCCTAAAATTGGTGGCCAGTAGAGAAAGGTCATCTTTAAGGTGGTAGGCAATGAAAAAAAATTCCCTGTTGCATTAGTAGTCAGACTGAAGACTGCCCTATTAGATTGTCAGACAGTGTAGTACCACCTAAAATTGATTATTACAGGTCCCATGCTGTTGGCTTTATCAATTAAGGTTGTTACTACTCAAAGAACCCCTGGCAACCTCTGTAGAAATGTTATATTCCATAGAATCTTAGTTGTGGAAGTCTGGTCACAAGGTTCACCAAGCCCTTTGAAATGAAAGCTTGGTGCAACCACAGCCACCATTGATGAGTTCCAGGTTGACTGTTTAGAGAGGACAAGCCATTCATCTCTTATAAACGTAAGTTGCCCGTTTGTGGTTTGGCTAAGCATTTTAATGACACATTTTATTGACATGTTTTTGGTTACTCTGATTAGACATTTGTAAGTAATAAAATACATTACATTCCACAATACCAACATTGTCTTCTTCCTCTTATCGTTTATGGGTTCTGTCCCATAGACAACACATAATAAACATTGTTTCCATAGATTTCTGCTATTATTCCTCATAAAAATATCACTTTTTTCACTACTTTATATGCCAATTTTATAATGATATACTGTACATATGCTTGTTCGTCAACACTTATCAAATTGTTACTCTGTATATTCAGTAGGTATGCTACATATAAGGCTAGTAAGTGGATGATTCTAACAAAATTATGTAATAACAATATACTGTATAAGCACAGAGAGTATGGATAGTAATAATAAAATTATCTTTTCAAAGTGATACTAAGAAAATAACTGGGATGTATAAGGAGAAATTGAACATATAATCGGCTGAGGTGACTGAAAATATATACATACATTTTATGTCACCTTGAAAATGAATTTCTCATTTTCAGCAGACAGATTCCGAGAGCTGAACATTTCCCTTAATGGTGTGTCTGCCTAAAGTGAGATGTTCTGTTTCCTAAGCATGCACATATAGTACTACCTTTATAATCTGTGCACCAGCAATTTCCCTCCACTTGCCTAAATGTGCAATTAAACTGCTAGGTCACAAATATGCAAGTTTTGACTTTTTTTGTCAAAAGTCAACTAAGCTCTCGTCTCCAGCTGTAACCACTCCCCTAGGGCACTTATGTTGTGCAGAAAGAAATAATAGATGATGTTATAGGAAGGAAAGGGGTAGTTTTTGAAATGTGGGCTGTGCTTAACAGCTTGGATTCACCTTCTCTCTGCAAGAGTCAAGATGACGGTACCCAGCGAGGCCATAATTAGGCCTTAGGGGACAAATAGAAGCAGTTTTTGTGCACTGATTAGGAACTGGCGAGCTGTTTCACGAGCCTATCATTTAATATTTAGCAAAAGTTGAGCAGTGTTTTAGCAGTTTTTCTGTACATATTGGCAAAGTAAAGGGGTATTTAAACCTAAATGCAAAGCCAACTTGGGGTTGGGGACCTCTGAAATAACTTTGACAATGATGACAAAGGTCTCATTTATCTGGCCCATATGAGAAAAGAAACCAACCTGGATCAACCACTGTATATTCATAGAAATAAGGCTCCCACACTAAGGTTATAGCCTGGTGCAAGAATTAAGCACAAATAACCTCTCACCCAGCGATTCTATCACATTGGGTGCAGTCCTGTGACCAACCAACCACATATGAAAAACAGGGAAAGTGAAAAAGGAACATTCCCCAAAGCGGTCACAATACAGACACTACGGTTAATAAGTTAAGAAGCCTTTATTGAAAAATGAATGCACAATACCACAAACTATTTATCTTGGATTCACCTGTCAATGTTGTCTAACAAGGGGGGTCGCAGCTGCTTTTACACCTCAATCATACACTCAAACACTCAGTTGAGACAGATAATGTAGTCACCAATTGCTGGTCTTCCAACTAATGTTGATTGCTTAATTCAGTCCTTATATCATTATCTTTAATTGGGTGTATACATCTGTATGTTGGGTGCTAACTGGCAGATCCAGTTCATGAAAAAGGACCTCACAGTTTGTGCACAGTCCTAGGTCCTAAAGTGCAATTGCAGTGCAGGGGGAGAGAACCAACTCCTACAGGTGTGGTAGAGCGGGGCACCGTTTAGGATAGGAATTCGTTAATAGTTGGATCCAGCTAAAATAATTTTTGTAGGAACAATTACGATGTGCCTGGTGGTATTTTTTAAATGTAGTGTCAGCCTGATGTATGATGAAGGAAAGGAGAGATGCAAACGCCTGACATCTGGTGGTCAGGGATGAGAATTACAGCAGGCTTTTTTCAATTTAAGCTGAGAATTGCAGACTCCTCCTAGCTCTGAAGAAGTTAGCATCCATTTGCTAACGAAACGTGTTAGTGGTGCATCATCACGCACATGACGTAGGTCTTGAACGCAGCTGATTGGCGGAAGTGCACAGAGGGGAGAAGGGTGTGAGGGCTGAGTGACAGAGTGGAGCGGGACCATATGGACAGGAAGGAAAGTTGATTCACTGATGGTGGCATCAATGAGCAGGGGGATGGCTGTGCAGCAGAGGTGGTGAGAGATTTATTTAACCCCCCTTGGTTATCTTGCCAATGCCAATCCTGGCTTTTTGTGTGACTCCATGTACAATCTAACAGTAGATGGAACAAGCCCAATCTCCCTATCAATTATGCGTTCCTCAGCCCACCCTGTGATACTAGGTGGGGAAGGACTGGATCATCTGTGAGCCCTAAACGGTGCCCCACTCCACCACACCTATAGGAGTTGGTTCTCTCCCCCTGCACTGTAATTGCACTTTAGGACCTAGGACTGTGCACAAGCTGGGAGGTCCATTTTCATGAACTGGATTTGACAATTAGCACCCAACATACATATATATATATATACACCCAATTGAAGATAATGATATAAGGACTGAATTAAGCAATCAACATTAGTTGGAAGACCAGCAATTGGTCACTACACTATCTGTCTCGAGTATATGATTGAGGTGTATGAGCAGTTGCAAAACCCCTCTTGTTAGACGTTGTCTTTTTAATGAATTGGTGGAGATGAATCCAAGATAAAGATTGTGGTATTGTGCATTCATATTTCAATAAAGGTTTTTTTTGCTTACTAACCGTAGTGTCTGTATTGTGGCCGCTTTGGGGAATGTTCCTTTTCACTTTCCCTGTTTTTGATACTCATTTATCTGGCCATCAGTCTCCCTTATCTGAGGCTCTGCTGTCATGGAAATAAACATGGATAGGATTGCTATGGGTTCCCTACTGGTATCAATTGTACATCCAATTAATAGGCGAGCTGCCTTTTTGCATTTCTATGTTTTCTATTTTAATTATTTTTTTTTTTCAACAGATTCTTTTTAATAAATAATGTGCACAGTTGTGTTTCTTTTCATTTTAATACAAGAAATATCTCACTTTACACCCAGTTTACTAAATTCTGCAAAGACATAACACAATATCCAGGCACCCACTGCTGCTTATCCATGAACCCATGTATATCCATATGGACCAGTTTTGCCTGCCAAGATTTGCTAAACATGGATGGAAGTTGTGTTACACAGAAAGTGCTGAAGTGGTGTGATTCTACTTTTTATTTAAATGGAACAAGATAAAAATATGGCAGCTGCTATTGCTGATTTGTTTTTAAAGGCACAGGCTCCAGCACTGTCATCCTGATCCTGATTTCACTACCAAGTGAGCCCAAGACTTGGAATATGTATGCAGTAAAGGGGTTGATGATTTTCAGACTTCAGAGGTTGCATGGTTCTTCCATCCTATTCTCATTAACTAGTGAAGCCTGGATGACAGCCCTGACCCCATAACCTCATGGGCTCCTAAGCAGTTTTCCCTCTGTATTTACTGTGCTTAAAGTGTTATCAAACTCACTACAGTAAAATCAGTCTGTTTATGCAGTAAAGCATGCTTGTTATATTCACTGTGGGGTTAATCCTCTCCATTGCGTAAAAGGGCTGTTTAAACCTGTCTTCTCTGATCCTCCCCTCCTTTCACTGCCCCTAATAATTTCCTGATAACACAGAGTCTATGGCAGCCTTTCTCAACCTTTTCAGCACCGAGGAACCCTTGAAATAATTCTCTGGTCTCTGGGAACCCCTGCTAAAAATTACAGATCTACAACTCATGATACGTTAGTGTGATGGTCAATGGGAAGAATGCGCCTTACACTTGTGGCCATTGGGAAGAATTACCCCTTACTGATAGCAAAAAAGATCAATGATGTCATTGGGAATTTATCTGAGAGGTAGAAATTGGCCATTGCTCAAGAAACCCCTAGCAACCTCTGGAGGAACCCTAGGGTTCCATGGAACCCTGGTTGAAAAACCCTGGTCTATGGAGTCAGGCTGCACATGCTCAGTTTGTTGTGTATTGCTAGAGAGGCTTTTTCTTTTTCTTGAGCAGATGCATGTGGTCAGCACAGGGCCAATCAGCACTGTTCAGACAGAAGGTCAGGGGTCTTGCAGTCTCAAAGGACAGTCAGAAAACTCCTCCTACAAGCTTTAACCAGTGGGTTGGCTGGACACTGATGAAAGTCACAAGACTGCTCTAACTGCTGATGAGAAAAGGTATTTAGCAATTTATATTTACTAAAATAATTGCATTTACATGTTCTTTGTACCATGGAAGACAAGATATAGTAAGCAGGGTGCTGGGTTTAATAACACTTTAATGTGAATGTAACTCTTAATTGCATTTTTTTTTTAGTGATCCAATTTCTGTGAAAAAAACCTCTAGCCCCAATGTCTTTTTATGGCCTGTATGCAGTGGCAGCATTATTACTATGTATGCTCTCACGTATGTGGACTGTGGTAAGAAGCAGGAGTTGGTCCTTGCTGGATTGATGCATAAAGCATCTTGGAAGGTTGTGCTTTGGTGCTTATTGCCATACACAAGTGTGCATTCCCTCAGAAAGCCCCAATAGTGAACAGCAGTGATATGCATAGCACATTCAGACACCAAAAAACTGAAAGTAAATAAAAATGATCTTGAGGCTTCATTCACATGGGTGCTGAGGCAGTGTAAATGAGCCAATAAGCTGTTTGTCTATGCGGCTGGAACAGCCTGGAGCTGTGAGCAGGCAACCCACATTATGGAATGGGGATGAAGCAGCTGTATAGACAGGCATTCAGGGGTGAGTGTGCAACCCCAGATGCACACTGTCTGCATTTGCAGATGCGCACCTGTTTCTGCATGCTTGTGTAGCACCTTCCTAGATACGTGCTAGGTTAGGTGAATTTGATTACTGGCTCACTGTAAGCAATTAAACTGCATGTGATTATTTTGGTCTGTTCTGTGTTTCACTGGCTGCAGGGTTGACTGCTTCCCCTAGTCTGTCTGGAAAGGTTCTGGAAAGTAGTGGGCTGGGAGAGTCAGATCAGCAGCTGAATATTTACGCAGCCCTGACCAAGCCCTGGGGAGAGGTGCCCAGATGGTGGCACTCCACTTGTCAAATTAGGACATATGGCTGTGTCTGTACATCCCTACTCAGTAACCTAGGTTGACTGCTCACCACTCTAGGCTGCTTCAGCCTTATTCATGCTGTATGGGCCTTAGCGCCTATGTGAATGAAGCCTTTAATCTCCAGGCTCTTGTATCCACTTTGCTGCTGTAGTTACACCCTTACAATGCCACTAAAGACTGATGATTTAAAAAATAGCAAACTAAAAGATCAGTTTTAGGTGCCTTGGCCTCTGCAACTGTTTACGGCCCTAGTGTCCAACCTGTGTCCCGAGGGCCACATGCGGCCCTCTGGTACTTGCTGTGCAGCCACATACTGACCTTAGCATTCAATAGTAGGAGCGTTCAGTTGAAAAAAAACTCTAATGTCGGTGATCTCTGCCAGTCCCATGTTGCATATCCCACATACCTGTTGCATGTCCAATTTCTTTGACCATCTCCTCTAATATGTTTGGATTCTACTGACATATAATAAGTATTATGTGCATCTCTTTGTTGCTGTCAGGGACAGCTGAGGCCCTCTATGCCTCACGAGTTGAAAAACCACTGGTTTAGAGAACAAGTTCCAACCATGGTGATTACAAACAAACCTGCTGGCTCTAGATGTCCCAATGACATGAAGAAACAGCTAGACATTGAATATTCTTAAAATAACATTGTCAATGGCCGCCCCCTCTTTAAGACCAGATATTGGGTGAAACGTGTCAAAGTGGGAGGAATCAGGAAGGGTTTTTATCATATCCTATCTGGATCAATAATGTTTAGCAAGAACACAGGATACGGGGAAGTGCAAAAAATCTGGTGCAGCTGTGTATGGCACCCAATCAGCTTCTAACTTCAGCTTGTTCCATTAAGCTTTGACAAAAACCTGGAAGCTGATTGGTTTCTATACAGAGCTGCACCAGATTTTGCACTCACCAGTTTTAGTAGATTAACCCCATGATGCGTGACAATGCCTTTCTTTCAAATAGTATATTGTGAGGGATGACCTCTGGAACTAGACCAGCACCCACCTAGTCACAGATGAGAGCCAGAAATGGCTTGGGGCCATATAGTGCTGTTCATACCATGGCAGCCCCAATATTTTTCTGAGTACAGGTTTTTATTGGCTACTTAGAATTATCTATTTTTCACACAGTTGGCTTTTAAGATAAAGTATGACAGGAGGCCAGTTTAATATTTTAACATTTTTTTCCTACATGATCATTGGAGACAAATGGTGTAAACAGGTATAAACAAACCTTGAAATGTATGAGTTCAAGAGCTGCTTCCAGAGAACGAGCGTCACAATGTTCCCAGCTGAAAAATGTTGTATGAAATCTTTTAATACTGGCAATGTAAGCAGCAAATAACTATAACAGCTAATAAAATATAAATTAGATAAAAAAAACATTCCATGGACTATTCCCTAACCTGCCAGATGGATCCTAATTAGCTACTAATAGATGTCTGTTGTTGGCATTTATAATGCTGTTCTTGGCACTAAAAGTCATTCATCATGAAAGTAATCACAAGCTATTTACATGGGCACATGAAGGGAAAAGTGACCCATTCTGTGTGGGGACACAATCGTAGATGAGGCTGTCATGAGGCTCAGGCTAGGTATAAATGGTGATAGAC
Organism: Glandirana rugosa; assembly: GCA_018402905.1. NCBI lineage: Eukaryota > Metazoa > Chordata > Amphibia > Anura > Ranidae > Glandirana > Glandirana rugosa. The sequence continues at coordinate 247,178 of BLSH010497645.1, forward strand.
ACAGAGCACAACAGATATTACACGAAATGCATCTGCAAGTCTTTGGACTGTTACGTGAGCCCAAGAATTGATTTGGTCCCCTATGTTTACCTTCCTTATGACTACATACATTACCTTGCATCCAGATTCCTCAGGCTTTCACTATGCATCTGAGCAGCATGCACTTTTCACATAATCCCCAAGCCATGAATCCTTCCTCTACTGCTCCAATATATGTGAAAGATTTTTCATGGTTGACTGGAGAATACAACGTGCACTTCATAATAATGACAATAAAGAACAAGGTCATTGCCTCGTAATGTAAAGTGGACCTATCAAGAAGCACCAAATAACCATAAGACATTATTTTCTCTTTCCCCAGATAGCAAGCAATTAAGCTACAAGTTTGAAAATGACTTGCTAAGATATTGCTGGACTAGCCAGGCTTCACAGGTTTGTTGCACAATTGCAGGAAGTCTGAATTGCATGACTCCAGATCAACTTTATTTGCAAACATTCTGCAAGTCTGCTGCAAGTTCTGGTTCAGTTATGTTGTGCAATAGTCATCCAACCACAGGAGTCACTGTGAGAGCTCTTGACTCACCACTGCAACTTTGCTCTTCCTAGAGACATGCCATGCAAATTTGCTATGAATTGGAAAACTGTCAACTTGTGCTTCAAGCGCTCTGCAAGTGTACATCTTGTCAGTGAAAATGTGCAGCAAGTTAACAAGGCTTACAATTCAACACTGCCAAAATTTGTGGCAAGTTATCCTTGCTATCTGGGTCCTTCCATTAACCCAAAATGTTGAATGTCAAGCTCCATTGTGTGACTTAGACCTAGATCACATTATTTCTGGCTGTCAGGAACATTGTGCTTGTCTTACATCATTAGAGGCTGCAAAGGGTATACTGCTTCAGACTTAAATTGCTAGTTCACCTTTCAAGAAGATTTTCAAAAAGATTTTCAAAAAATGTAATTCTAGATCTAATAAATAGTATATAATATAGCTCCTCATTTCAGTAATGGTGAAAGTCCTCCCATTACAGATGCATCAGTTGGGGGAGTACTCCAGAAAAAGTGCTGATTGCGGGATGGGCTGTCTCTAGTGCACTCTCTAGTGCAGTGGTTCTCAACCCTGTCCTCAAGTACCCCCAACAGGCCATGTTTGTAGGTTTTCCTTTATCTTGCACAGGTGCTTTAAATCAGAGTCAAGGGATTGGTATTTTGAACAGCTATTTTATCTAAGAGAAATTCCCAAAACATGGCCTGTTGGTGGTACTTGAGGACAGGGTTGAGAACCACTGCTCTAGTGGGCCCTCAGGGATGTCTAAAGCTACACAGTGCCCACAGCTAGTACAGGAGGCCACACACTGCACACAAGTATGTTTGAATGGCCTGGAGTGTATGCTACAAAGCAACACTGGAGTCGGGAGGGGATGCATTGTCCTTGTTGTGAATGACTTGGAGTGACCACTATTAAGTGCCAAGACAGTCCAGTCTAATGGCGCTCTGCAGGGGCACAGAGGAGAAAACATCCAACCTTCTGAGCTTCGAGGGGGGCAGGATAGAGGGTTACAGGGAAATCCCCCCCCTACCCATACCTCCCCAATTGTGGCTGTGAAGGGAGGTGAAAGGAACTTGAGAACACCGCACAGATGCCAACATGCTCCTTAGCAAATATTTACATCATTGATTCGTAAGGCCCATTGTGATTGTGTGTTAAGGCAGGCTCGGATCAAGGCAGACTTGGATTGCGCTACTTGATCCATCTGCCTTTGTTTGTACAGTTTTTAACATTTTGCTGTGGCACCCCTGAAGAGCCCAGGTGACACCCCGGTTGAAAGCTGCTGTTGGCAGATATAAAATACACACATTAAGGAAAGCTCTAACATCATTAAAATATAGGCTTTGTAAATGCAAGCATTGTAAGTTTCTGATTTTGACCTGTTATCAGCCTCTTACAGTCCCCCAAGGAGCCAATCAGTTCCAGTGCTGACAAGGAACCTGCTGATAGTAAGAGAAAGCAGAGTGATAGAGACAGGAGCTTATCACTGCGTTGTTTCTCCTTTCACTGTCCAGTTACAGGCTGGGGTGGGTCTAGGATGACCTGGGCTTGGGGGAAGTGGGTTGAATGATGTTGGTCATCAGACTGACAGACAGAAGTACTACAGAGGAAATCTCTGGATTAAAGGTAACAATTGCAGCATTTTCTTATTGTAATGGGCTACGCAATTTATTTTATTTTTGGCTGGAGTTCTCCTTTAAAGTGAACCTGTTTTTTGTCTATACAGGGCAAAGCATCAAATTCACTTTAGTTATGGCTCCTCCATTCACAATACTTGCTTTTGCTCCTCTACTGGTCCTAGGCCTCCAAATGCAAAGAGATGAAGCCTGAGTCATGTCAACACAGAGCTGAAGACTCTTACCCCAAGCCGGGAGGAGTGACAATGCTGGGTGTCTATGTGACCAAATCACTAAGTACCAGTTGAGTTATGTAGAAGGAACAGGAGTGAGTCATATGCTCTTCGTACCTGAAAGTATCAGCTATTTTTCTTTGCTCTTGGCAGCTGAATGAAGGGATGGTATGGTCTTTGGGCAGGGCAAACATTAAAGTGAACCTGCTACTTTGCCCTACAGGATTCTGGCTCTGGCTTAGGCTAGCCACTGTTATTTCTATTGGATAAATATATAAAAAAACATTTAGAGATGTCCTGTGTACTCTTTATATGTTTTGTATCATCTCAAAGAGCTCTCCTAGTTCTTATCTCTGCTTACAGAATAACTAACCTTCATGTCGTAGAGATCTGAGAGTGGGGGTAGTTGAGTAGGTGGGTGTGTTGGCAGGTGCCTTAAGGTTATTTGTATTGTATGTCAAAATAGTTAATGTTTGGTGATATATAGAGGAAGAGGTGGAACATCATAGCCCTTTAGTATGTGGGAAGTTGTGAATGATGCTATACACTTGAAATGTAACCGTTGCTGGAAATGTGGGGTCATCCCTCAGCAGGACAGGACCCTGATACAGGATTATAGACTGAACTTGTTGATCTATTTTTTGGTAGAAAACACAATATAAGGTATGAGCACCACAGCACAGCCCAACACAGCACTTAAGAAAGGGAAACCTGTAAATTCCATGTTTCCCTGGACATTACACCATTCTGTGAATTTTATTGAAGATGTTAGAGTCTGTATGAACAATTAAATTACTTCAGTAAAAGAAATTCTGGCTAAGAACACCATCTGGTCTGATTTCTAAGAGAGTGAGAGAGAGTGTGCTTCTATAGTATATATGTGTGATCTGGGGAATGAAGAGGCAACTTTCAGGTTAACCCCCTGGGTGACGACAAAGAGTGTAAAAAGTAATGGGGAAAGAGAAGCAGCCAGCAAAAAAGAGGAAACGTGGTGACTAGTGATAGAGGTTCTGTAGGCAGGGTGGCCTGGCACAACTGAGCATCTGGGTCCCTATTTTAGTGCTTGCTGTGAAATGGAACCCTCCTAGGGACTGGGCCTGGAAAGACGATGTTCAAGGCCTAGCGCATAAAGTGTGGTGGTTCCCCACTTTGCCTTTGGGTCGAACAAAGAAAAGTGTATAGTGTGAGAATTGCAGGTGGAGAGACTCTGCGTTTACCACAGTATCTCTCAAAATGTCTCTGTAGTCAGTTGCAGGACAGGTGTAAAGAATGTTATCCTTCTACTGTATGATGGGCCCTGGTGAATAGTTTGGCCTCTGGTCATGAGGGGGGAGTAATGTACAATGGAGGACTATACAAAAGTGCAGTGGTGCGGAAGTGTTTTTAACTCCACATGGTCAGAGTTAAGTCAGAGGCTACATCACCATAATACACTAGCAGCTGCGTTGGAGGATGCCTAGACCTGAACCGAAACTGACATCTTTGACACAGGACATTGCTACCAAGCTTGGAGAGGCTTTGCTTTATGTTAACTTGGGGACCGTGAAGTATTATGTCTTATGTATCAGAGGGTCTGCAAGCAAGTCAACGCTTGAGCAAGGTGCACCAGTTTGTGGACTTTTCTTTTGAGCACAAGAGCCAGTAAAAGAGACCCATCATTTAAATAAGGATAAAGACTTTAAGGTTGCTCCGGAATCTACCAAACAGGACAGCCTGGAGGATGTCCAGTTGCCAACATTAGAGAAATTTGCCTCTTGTCCCCCTGGCCCTGACTGGGATGGGTCGGCTGGGATGTCCTCAGATTTCCCCAAGCTTCAAGGGGTCAAGTCTGTGCATGGGGATCAAACAAACAAAACAGCTTGTCAGAGCATTAATAGTATGCTTTAGTGTACCTTTCCTCTGCATGTGTCACTTCCCTTTCAGAAGGGATATATGCAGGAGAAGGTGGGACTTTGTTGCCTCTTGTCTGTGGGAAGTCATGAGTGAGGCAATGCATGCAAGATGTAATAGTTGCTTTGAAGAGTGGGGTTTTCCGTTCAGTGGGATCCTGATACAGGACTATGGACTGAACTTGTTCATCCATTTATAGGTAAAAAGCACAATGTAAGGAAAGACCACCACGGCACAGCCCAAACACAGCACTTAAAGTATAACTAAAGGGAAAACTTTTTTTTTGTTTTGGGCAGAGTGGAGAGGGATTAGAGCCCATTTCAATTTTATTGCTGTCTGTGGCCCTGTTAAGGAGATTCATCCTCTTTGTTGTCCTGTTTACCATTATCATTGAAAGTGAAAATAAAAATAAAACCCCAATTTTTGGGTTTTCCCCAGAAAAATAATAGATGGGAAATCTTCCAATGGGGACACTAGTTCTGGTGAGCTAGGGGTCACCAAAAAATTCCTTTAATTTGCAGAAATATCTTCTCACTTCCTGTTTGGCTAAGGGACAGGAAGTGAAGGGAAATCTCTGTCATGGGACAGAGATGGCGAAAAAAAATCTGACAGCGATTATCACCCTCCCTTACTCTATCCAAAATGAAAAAAAAAGTCTTGCCAATAGTTCTACTTTAAGAAAGGGAAAACTGTTATTGATATATTTGCCTGGAAATTGCACCATTCTGTGAATTTTATTGAAAATGTTGGAGTCTGTATGAACATTTGAATTGCTTCAGTGAGAGAGAGAGAGAGAGAGAGAGAGAGAGATGGTGACCGCTGCAGGAGGTTCTGTAGGCAGGGTGCCCTGGCACTTGGTGCACCCTACCGAGTGTCTGGGTCCCTATTTTAGGGCCCGTTGCGGAATGAAAGCTTTCTAGGGACTAGGCCTGCAACCATGGTTTGTGAGGCCTTACAAAATATGTGTTCTGCTTCCTCCCTTTGTCTTCGGGTTGAACATGGTCAGGTGTACAGTGTGAGAAGAGCTGGTAGAGAGACACAGTGCTCACCGCTGTAATTGTCCCTGTAGTAGATGTCAGGACAAGTGTCACTGGCAGGTGTAAAGAATGTCCTTCTGTATTGTGGGCCTCAGTAAAGTAGTTTGGCACCCAGCCATGAGGAGGCACTGAACCCACAGGAGGAAAGTATAATAATACAATCAGGATGCAGTTTCCCTATAATCATGCAATGCTTTGCATCCATGGTCTGTCAAGTTGATCTATTAAACTATCTCACTGAGGCCAATGGGAGCATGCTGCAATGCTTGGCCCGTGGTTACTGTTCAGTAGTTTAATATATACCACCCCGGTATTAAAAAATAAATAAAAAAAAGGACATTTAGGAGAGAGCCGTGTGCTGCTATACAGCCTTCTGAAAATTGATCCACCATAGATCACTTTTCAGAGGACAGTAGGTGTGACTTTCCATAGGACCGCCATAACACCGCAGGATGGCAGCACTGCTCAGTACTGGACAAGATGCAGTCCTATTTTACAATTTGATAAGATAGACAATGGAGAAGAGGGGGTTGGTGGGACTTGTCTATTTTTAGCTGCAGCTACCCTTTCACACACAACATAATCAACACGAATTGCTTTGCTGCATCCTAATATGATAGGCAATTAAGAAACATATACGGCTGTTATATAAATTCTTTCATTAAAACAGAAATACTATTGCACTTAAACAGATGAAAGCATCTAAAATTATTTAAGTCCGTATTGGCTACCGAATTTCCATTACAATCTAATTTGTGTGTTTTTCCTCTATATAAAATACACCTACACACTGGGTTTATTTCTGATAACTTTAATCTAGGACAGGGTC
>BLSH010497645.1:291885-318823 GCA_018402905.1 Glandirana rugosa
ATAAAGATTCATACCATCGGACTGGATCATCTTATGTTTCTTATAGGTTAAAAATATATATCTATAATTGTAATAGATGTCTGGTCAGTCGGATCGTAGTTATCATACATCTGATGATCTCTCTTACTATTCCCTTATATCGGTTTCTAAACGACTATTTTTATAATAGTAATCATCATTGGTCATACTTAAATATTTATTCCTCTCTCCGAATGGTCTACGATATTTATTATTCCGTACTATAGAGGTGTATGTGACACACGTCTTAATAATCCGTTTACTCATAAAACTGGTGTAGTAGGAGAAATACGTGGTAGTAGGCTTTCGAGCCTATACAGCTTGGAGTAAGACAACATGCATAAAGAGGATGATGTGGTCAAAATACTCATTTGCCTAATAATTCTGCACACAGTGTATGTGGAGATATCATGCCTTATTATTTATAGCATCTGGTAAGCCTCTCTCCTTATTTATAAATTCATACTGGTTACTACTAATGATAATATTTTTATCAGCAAATCTTTGGCTATATTCCCTTATCATTCTCTCTAGTAGTCTACATACTATTGATGCTAGGCTGACTGGTCTGTAGATAATGTTAATATCTATATATAAAAATTGGATATTCTTTGTATTCTACTAGGTCAGGCTACCATACTTAGAAATATTGACAGAAGTCAACATTCACCAAACATACATGTACATGTAATCATTACTGGGATAATTGAACCGGAAATGTTTATCTCAATTCAGAACATGACATAAATTAAAGCACTAGCAAAATACATTATTTCAATCAATTTAATCTGTCTTTACCATCAGACATCTGTCATTCTCATGGTGCATTCATATTGAGTGTCAGCACTTCTTGACCTTGGTCATGTCACAGAATCTCCAGGACAACGTAAAGCAGATAATGAACTCCAGAGGGAAGAGAGGTGCATAAAGGATAAAGACAAGGTACAGAATGTATACAGTGGATGGTACAAAGAATCTGAAACAAGAGGTCACTGTGTACAATACAGGAGCAATAAGAGGATCTGGGAATTCATGGTAAAGTAATAGCTGTTAATGGATGGAAAGGAAGATTCATGCCATGGTCTCTAAGAAACAGCAGTCAACATAGGACCATTTACTATATTTATTGTTGTTATTCTTATAATAAATTAAATTCACACGGCAATGCTTAGCCACCTGTTTAATCATTTTGCAAGTGATAAAATAGCACTACCTGAAACACTTTAGCTAAATAATGTACACATTTAAAGAACAACTCTAGTCAAATATGTATCAAAGCTGTTTGTTCATCTATTTATTTCTTTTAAGGCTAAGTTCACCTTTTCAATAAAATACACCATGCATTCCAGGGGCTCAGTGTGTTAAAACACAATACAGTTTAAATGCTTTACCTGTAGACCATGAGTTGCATCCTCAAAGCCTGTCCAAAAAACTCCCACTGTAAAGTTTAGCCCAGTGCCATCATCACCAGAGCAAGCGCTCTTCTTTATCTTTATTATTCCAAACCTGCGTGTAGCCCTGGTCCATGGTGCAGGCAGAGAGAAGTGGCTGTGAATCTGTTTGTAATTTTCATGGTTTCTGCTGCTGTCCCTGCTCATGTTTACAGAGGGACAGTGACTGCTGTAATTGGAGACTGTGATTACAGAGCTTTGTGGATCTGGTTAAGTCCAACCACCTCACAGAGGAAGAGGATGTGGACTGCTTCAACTGCTGTAAATACTGGATTAAACTGAGGATTGTGGGAGAGATATTTCCATACAGACTAAGGCAGTCCATAGACGATACAGTTTTTGGTGGTGAGAGGGCACTGGCCAACCCCACTACACCCTGTTAAAAGGAACAGCATTGCCCAAGTGGGTCACAGATGCCCTTACCAATGTTTGGAGGAAATTTATCCTTAGTGATACAAAATCAGATTTGGGCCTCAACGTGCTGGCCAGCAGGGAACTGGAACAGGGCTTAAAGCAGTGTTTTGCTCACCCCTGGAAAAAATTAAAAGGCAGCAGCTGCATACTATAGCTGCTAATTTTTATTAATAGGACACTTACCTGTCCTGGAGTACAGCGATGTCGGCACCGCAGCTGATGTTTCCATCAGCTCTCGGGGGATGCCGCCGCCATTGCAGGTAAAGGAACCAGGCAGTGAAGCATTACGGCTTCACACCGCGCCCCTACTGCGCATGGGCGAGGCACCACTGCGCGCTCTCACTGGCTTGGCGGTGGGGGAAAGAGGAGGGAGGAGGAGGGAGCCAGGCTGCTTGCTGATGTAATCCGCCGTGGCCCGAGCTCCCAAAATGGGAACAGGATACTTGTCAAAGACAAGTATCCACTCCCCCCGAAAGGTACCGTAGGGGGGAGGAATCCAATAAGCGGAAGTTTCAACTGTGGGTGGAAATCCACTTTAACTATTATTGTGGTGCTACTGCCTTTAGGCAGGAATAACCCCAATGTAGGGTTTAGGGAGCACTCTTTATTCCACTTGTCTGTCACCAACCGTATATCCTAATTGCCATTGTTTTACCTGTTTGTTGAGTAATTATTATTATGATGTAATGTATAACTTTGCTATAAATATTTCCCCTGCAGCCCAGGTGTGTAAGAGTGAGTGGTGCTACTTGCAGAGTTGTGGGAATAGGAAACAGGAGCCCCAGGAAACAACAGTTCTTTTGGAGGTAAGTGCTACATGTGTATAGGCAGCACGCTCTCCCTCACCCTTTAGTAGCAACAGCTAAGCTCAGTGTTGCTGCAACAGGGGGAGAGAGAGTAAAATGTGCATGTGTGGGTTCTGAATTAGGAAGAGCGCTAGCTCCTGTGATGCAAGGGTTGAGCGCTCAAGATTCAGAACATCCCAGATCCTGGGCAGAACAGGGCTGATGGGCTGAGGGCTTTACAGTGAGAGTTTTTTTGGCCAAAGGTAGAATTCCCAAAGCCAGTCAAAAAACTCCTACTATAAAGATCAGCTCTGTCCTGGATATGTTTTCAATAGATACCTTATTTTAGATCCATTTTATGCAGTGCTGGTGGGATAGCCCAGCAGGGTGCTGTACATTGCTTCCTAAAAACACCACCCCACCCTGCCCCTGCACTCCTATCAAGAGCCTTCAGTCCTGATACACGTTGTGGACAGGCTCTTGGGAAGTGTTATGCAAAAATCAAAATGCCTTAATAGATGAGTGTCAGTTTGGAGAAGTGTGTATTCCTAGATAGCATTTGTCATGCAGACCACCCTATTTAATTCTGCATGTAATGAAAGGGACGGGTCAGTGACAGTCAGGCTGGAGAGGAAAAAATTAAATGATGGTTGATGTCTTCCAGCCAGGAAGTGAGGTGGGCTCTATTTGACTTGCTGCAGCTTTTAATGCACCCTATTATAAGCTCACAGTATGCAGTGAGATCAGAGTAAGCGATTTTATTACAGGAGAGGGACTTGAACAACTATGCAAGGCTGAACATAAGGCTGGAGTGCAGCTTTAAGTTAACGTGATGCTTGCCTAACAGTCTTCTTTCCTACGTTGGGAGAAGCTGAACATTCTCTCTAAAAAAATAGTGTCCTATTGCAAGACACCAATTACCAACCTCAGTACTCACACCACAACATACAATACCTTTAATTAGTAGCTGCACGTTATAAAACAGTCAGTATTAAGATGCAGTAAGGATTTCACCATGAAATGATATACTGTATGGATAAAAATTGTGAAAATGATAGACGAAGTATTGCTAGGAGACTGCTTCCCCCTAATGAAGAAGCTGCGGGAATGGCCACTTCACACCTTATCAGAGAAATGGACAGGTGAGTCACAACCTTGTCGCAGTACAAAAGAAACCCCTGCTATTCTTTCCCCGCACAACTGCAGCTGACTGTGCGCATGTCATTCTAGGGCTATTTAATCACTTCAATGATGTTTAATTAATACCTAATTAAAATGAAGAGCTCTGACAGCTGGTAAATTGGGAATAATTCTGTCATGGGCACGAAGCAGAAATAAATAAGTTCCAACTATTTTGGGACAGTTTATCATTTTCATCTTAGGGAACTGATCCGATTGGATGGCTAGTCCATGTGGAGTTAGGGTCAGCCAGCGTAACGTGCACCTTAAAGGGCTCATCCACAAATATAGTAGCTCATGAGCTTTTTTTTTTCAAATTGTTATCTATTCAGTCATTTTAATTGCAGAATGTAATGCTTTGCAACTGGATTTATAGTGTACCTCTATGGGTCTTTTTACATGAGAGTGTGCTCTTTTTCTACTAATGTTTTTGTTTCAATTTGGGGCAATGGTCCCTGCATTTTTTTTCTTTTTGGCATATCCTATATGGAGACAATTGCACAGGGAGGTGAGAAGGGATGGGATGAGTGGGACTTCTCTTTTTTTTTTTTGCTTCTTTTTTTTGTACTATTAGACTTTTTAAAAATCAAATAAAACGTGTAGCACCCTCTAGTGTGCTAGAAAAGGTATTGTAAAGTTTTGTAGGAAAAATGGCAGCCAAGCCTGTGTTTTATCTGGGTCAGAGTGAGGGACTCAGGGAGGCTAGTATCACTCACATGTAGCATCTCTAATATCTCCCACTACTTCTAGAAACTTGGAGAAGATTCCAGAAGAATGGGAGGGAGGTTAGGAGGAGCTCCCTGGAGTATTCCTGAGGGCCCTGACCAATCCCCAACAGATGGGTTGGCAGGGGGCAGGCACCCTCAAATACTCTGGTTTAGCCCCGCTGTGCAGGAGAGTTTGAGTGGAACATCGGAGACAGAGAGCTAGAAGGCTATCGGAGACCCTTAAGGGTAACCCCCTAGTCTGGTGGGGGGGTGACCTTGGGTCTGGGAGCTCGGGTGCAGGAGGGAACCTCTACAACCAATGAGGTATCCTGTCCAGTGGCACAGGAGCAGGTGTGAGGACAGCAGGAGCCAGTGAGCATGTCCAGGAGATCTCCAAGGAGAAGACAGCCCGGTGGACTGGTAAGTGTTGCAGTCAGGGAGGACTAAGAGGCAGCCTGAGAGGACTGGATGAGAGCAGTCTGAGTTGAATGCAGAGTCAGTCTGGAAGGACTGTGTCAGAATCCAAAGTGACTTAGTGCATCAATTCACATGTTTTTCCTGTGCATCAAAGTGGTTCCACGTGTGCTCCCCCTTATGTATCCTTACTCACCAGATGCCAGTACCCCTACAGGGGTAACCCGCATGTGTATAGCCCGTCTGGTATCCATATATGGCACACTCCTCAGCACGGGTTCATGGCATTATGAATTCTTGGGCAGAATGTCATCACCTATGGAACCATTTATTTATTATACAGGTCATCTAAAATTTAGTTGACTGTACAAAGTGCTATGCAAACAGATAATCCCGATAAATCGTGTGAATTGATGCACTAAGTCACTTTGGATCCTGACACGTCTTCACTACAGATTTATAAAGATTTATGCATAAACTGAACTTTGTAACCAAGGAACTAAGTTTATAACATAATAATTTTGATGCATTTTTTTTGAATCAAAAACATTTTATTCTTTTTATTTTCTTCTCTTTTTGACCTTTATATATACATTTTTTGGGTTATGATATTTTTCTCTACAGATTAATTTTTTTGCACTTTTGGATTACAATATATTTTTTATGAAATTTTGCACTATTGAGCACTTAGTACTTTTATGGTAATTTGTGATATGTTATTTTATGGTGTATAGGGTGTAATCACTTATGTTTGTAGTTCTTTATAGACTGTTACAATATATACACAGTCACCCACCAGTAGAACACATAGACAGCGCCATCTTCGTCATTACTGTATCCAAAGGGTATTTCAAGCAAGTGCTTCAAGCAAGAGTTGTGCTGGAGGAAGCTGTAGAGACTGTGTAGACTGTACAGAAGAAGTTGTCCCTGGAAAGTTCTGCTAAATTCAAGTGGGAATCCCATAATACCCATATCCCCATCCAAGTTCAATACCCCTAATAAAAACACAAAAACAAAGCTGCAAGGACTGTTTTCTGACAGCAGTGTGCTGTTATTCACCAGCGGCTCCTGTGGGGGTAGCAATACAAAAGAATTAAATGTGGCTTGAAGGGCGCAGGGATGCACTGGATGCCTTCGCTGCCATTGTGCTCTTGCTGGGCGTCACATGCATTCCTATGCCTGAGGGGTGGGCTCCCTCCAGGCATATCTGCCCTTAATCTATTCACTCTTATATGTGCTCCAACTATGGAGGCTCTGGAAATTTAGAATTAAGACCGCAGTATAGAAAGAGGTCCCTTGGCGTGGGCAGTGCAGCTTATGCATATTTTTGAAAATGTGTGCAAACAAAACCCTCTGTTTTTAATGTAAAATGTTAGGCAGGGTCAGTTTGGTATTTTTGCAAGCTGGCTGGTAAGTATGCTGGGAAATGTTTTGTTTGTGAGTTGAAGTATAGCAACCCACTTACAGGATTCAGCCAGCAATACAAGCCAGTTTAAAGGAAATTACAGGGTGGGCCATTTATATGGATACACCTTAATAAAATGGGAATGGTTGGTGATATTAACTTCCTGTTTGTGGCACATTAGTATATGTGAGAGGGGAAACTTTTCAAGATGGGTGGTGACCATGGCGGCCATTTTGAAGTCGGCCATTTTGAATCCAACTTTTGTTTTTTCAATAGGAAGAGGGTCATGTGACACATCAAACTTATTGGGAATTTCACAAGAAAAACGATGGTGTGCTTGGTTTTAATGTAACTTTATTCTTTCATGAGTTATTTACAAGTTTCTGACCACTTATAAAATGTGTTCAATGTGCTGTCCATTGTGTTGGATTGTCAATGCAATCCTCTTCTCCAACTCTTCACACACTGATAGCAACACCGCAGGAGAAATGCTAGCACAGGCTTCCAGAATCCATAGTTTAAGTTGCTGCACATCTCGTATCTTCACATTATAGACAATTGCCTTCAGATGACCCCAAAGATAAAAGTCTAAGGGGGTCAGATCGGGAGACCTTGGGGGCCATTCAACTGGCCCACGGCGACCAATCCACTTTCCAGGAAACTGTTCATCTAGGAATGCTTGGACCTGACACCCATAATGTGGTGGTGCACCATCTTGCTGGAAAAGCTCAGGGAAAGTGCCAGCTTCAGTGCATAAAGAGGGAAACACATCATCATGTAGCAATTTCGCATATCCAGTGGCCTTGAGGTTTCCATTGATGAAGAATGGCCCCACTATCTTTGTACCCCATATACCACACCATACCATCAATTTTTTGGTTCCAACAGTCTTGGAGGGATCTATCCAATGTGGGTTAGTGCCAGACCAATAGTGGTGGTTTTGTTTGTTAACTTCACCATTCACATAAAAGTTTGCCTCATCACTGAACAAAATCTTCTGCATAAACTGAGGGTCCTGTTCCAATTTTTGTTTTGCCCATTCTGCAAATTTAGTGCGCCGATCTGGGTCATCCTCGTTGAGATGCTGCAATAGCTGGAGTTTGTAAGGGTGCCATTTGTGAGTAGCTAATATCCGCCGAAGGGATGTTCGACCAATGCCACTCTCCAGTGACATGTGGCGAGTGCTACACTGTGGGCTCTTGCTGAATGAAGCTAGGACAGCCACTGATGTTTCTTCATTAGTGACAGATTTCATGCGTCCACATTTTGGCAAATCCAACACTGAACCAGTTTCACGAAACTTAGCAAGCAGTTTGCTAACTGTAGCATGGGAGATGGGTGGTCTCGTAGGCTGTCTTGCATTGAAATCTGCTGCAATGACCCGGTTACTGCGTTCACCAGACATCAACACAATTTCTATCCGCTCCGCACGTGTTAACCTCAGCGACATGTCAATGGCTGTAAACAAAGAGAAACTTGTAAATAACTCATGAAAGAATAAAGTTAAGTTAAAACCAAGCACACCATTGTTTTTCTTGTGAAATTCCCAATAAGTTTGATGTGTCACATTACCCTCTTCCTATTGAAAAAACAAAAGTTGGATTCAAAATGGCCAACTTCAAAATGGCCACCATGGTCACCACCCATCTTGAAAAGTTTCTCCCCTCACATATACTAGTGTGCCACAAACAGGAAGTTAATATCACCAACCATTCCCATTTTATTAAAGTGTATCCATATAAATGGCCCACCTGTACAATGGTTTTGGGTCAATTTTATTTTGTAATTTTTGTAAACATTTTTAAAGAATTGTTTTATATCTGTTTATTTCACTGTGTGTTCTGCCTGGAGGGTGTACATGGACATCCTCCCGTTTCAGTGGTTATACTGGAACGATGCTTGCACCTACAGGCATCATCCCAGTATTGATCTTTTCAGCCAGTGATTCCCTGCACCGTTAAGCCTCATACGCACGGTGCAACGGTCGTATGAAAATGGTCATACAACCGTTTGTTGTACAATCATCCGACCGTTAGTATGTGCGATTAGAACAGCCGACGTGCGACGGTCGTACAACAGGAGTTGGATGAGCAGACTAGAAAACTTTGGTTGTACAACAAATGGTCATACGTTATATCGTGTGTACAGAGAAGTTGGTCCAACATGTTGTACTGTGCAAAATACGCGTGATCAGAAGTCAGGAACGCTCGGAAGTGTCCATTCGTGTAAACCTACGTTCCTAATTCACAAATCACATTTACTTGAACTTCCTCTTTAAACACTCGTAGCACGTCACCAAGTTAGGCTTGGTCATACGATCGTTTAGTGCACGTCAGTATGAGAGACACAACAGCCGACATACGATCTTGAGCATCCGGTCGTACGACTGACGCATTGTGTGTATGAGGCTTAAGAATAATCAGAGCCGCTTGATTGATCTTACAGTAGGCGGTAGAGGACATCGCCCCCCTCCCGCCGTCTTCCAGTGCTTCTATTGGCTCATCCGTGCGATCAGCGAGCCAGAGAAGGAATCCGCCAGCGCTGGAAGTTGACCATAGAGATTTCTGAGGAACAGATGGTGCCCGGTCACCTCTATGACTCTCGGAGGTCAATAACGTCATGCCCAGCTTGGCCTACATATGTAAATGAAATTCAATCCACATATGTGAAGTATCACCACGGCCGTTGGAGCGAGAGCAACAATTCTATCCCAAGACCTCCATTGTAACTCTAAACAGGTAACCTGTAAAAAAAAATTAAAATGTTGCCTATGGAGATTTTTAAGTACCAAAGTTTGGTGCCATTCCATGAGTGTGACATGTTGGGTATCTATTTATCTATTTGGGCTAACTTTAGTGATTTTGTTTTTTTTCAATTCATGAAACTGTTTTTCTTCCAAAAAAAAAAAACATGTTTGAAAAAGTGCTGTGCAAATACCATGTAACATAAAAAGTTGCAACGACCGCCATTTATCCCTAGGGTCTCTGCTAAAAAAATATATGTTTGGGGGTTCTGAGTAATTTTCTAGCAAAAAAAGGATTTACATGTAGGAGTGAAGTGCCTGAATTGGCCCGGATGGCAAGTGGTTAATAAATAGCAAATGATCCCCAGAGCACTATGGGTTAGTTAAATAAGACAACAGTGGCTGCTTATCTTTTGTTCCACTTTGTATGATAAGTACTTCAGCCTTAGCAGTAAGATAAGGGCCGGGTCACTGCTGATGAGGCTTCCTGTATCTAAATATTGAGCGTTACAGCAAAGAGCCTGGAAAAGTGAAAAGGAGTGTCATCTACTTGTACAAAAGAAGTATCCCAATGACCAATATGGAACAGTTTATAATGACCTCACTATATACAGTATATTAAATGTAGTCAGTGTAAGTACCTGAATCAGCCTTGTTACCAGCCTCTTGCAATCTTCTGTACAGCAGAACTCAGGCTAGGAGAGGGAAGTGCAGAAGTTGCAGGCAGTTAAGTAAGGAGGAGAGAGCAGAGGGGTGACATCATTCTTCTATTACTGCTCTTTTATTTTCCAGTCACTAATCTATGGATGGAGAGAGGACTTTCTCTGAGTTCAGGCTGTCATGGGCTTGCTCCCAGGCTATAACTGGACAGTGGAGCAGAAGCAGAACATTGAAGAGCTTAGTACCTTCTTAGCATATGAACTGATCTATTGCTTGTGCTGCTTATTCCTCTCAGCTTTGCTGTACGGGGACTGAAAAAGGCTGTTACAAAGCCAAATTCAGGTATCAACACTGCTTGCATTTCAAATAAATACTGTACGTTGTACATTTAATGGTGTATTAGTGAATACAGAGCTGCACTAAATTGTGTCTTTTATAGACAACCAGGTTTAACTATAAGGTTGGGACCACATGGACAATTAAATGTCTTTGCCACTGAGATATTTAACCTAACTAAGCTTAAATCTACTCCCATCCCCATTCTAAGTCCTATACTAACTACCTTGCAAAGTAAAGATGTGTATACTTTCCTAATCTAAGGGTGCTCCTTTCCGGTCACGTGATCTTCCTAGCAGCTGACCTCAGGGGAAAGGAGAGAGCAGCGAAAACAGCTGCAGAGCCTGGGTGGCGCCTTCACCAATAGACTTACTATGGGGCACCCCTTGACCTCCGTCCCTCATCTACACTGAAGCTGGAGCTGGGAGACAATCACGTGACCAGACCAGAGTGCCCTTAGATTAGGTAAGTATACACATATTTCCTTTACAGGGTAGTTAGCATAGGACTTAGAATGGGGGTGGGAGTAGATTTAAACTAAGTTAGGTTTTGACTTCATCAATGGTTTGTTAGTAGCGCAGCACTGCACGGAGATGTATTGTATTAATGTGAAGTGAACATGTTTTTCAGTGTCGGCAACAACTAGATTTATTTAAGATTTGCACATACACATTGCTTTAGTTTGCACAGTTTGTATTTTGAACATATATTGCGGAGGTTGCACGATATATAGTTTCCTATGTAGAAGGATCCATATGAACAAGACATCATATAGACCACACCAATAGTCTTACAGTTCGCGAAATGCAGAGGTTTAAACAGTCGGCCGTTAGGGAGGATCATATTGGTCTCATTATTTATATATTGGCAATATTGACAAACTCCGTATTTATAAGTACCGAGACGTTTACATGGAAGTCCCCTGTGAATTCACTTTGGACCAGGCAATCTTTTAGAGATTTACATCTCAGATAGGTTATTGACGGTTGTTCAGTTATGAATTATTACAAGGTAGGATCGATTTGTAACAAATGCCAATGTTTGGCTACAATTTTTTTGAATTTTGAATGCTATTCCGTATATTTAGTAATAATCTCTACTGAATTAGCCTTGGATTAGCCTATAAATGCAGAGGTTGTCAATATTGCCAATATATAAATAATGAGACCAATATAATCCTCCCTAATGTCCGACTGTTTAAACCTCTCCATTTTGCAAACTGTAAGACTATTTGTTAGAAGAAGATTGTGCTGAGGTCTTGTTTGTGCTTTATTGTTGTTTCTTCACACTCCCGGATGAGGCGGCGCCGGGCAGCTCTATTTGAACTTCCTGCTCCTGTCAGCAAGTGCTGTCCGTTCTACAGCGTCTGAGTACCTGTGAGCCTCAGCTCTCCTGCCTTTAACCTGCTTCCTGTGTTGTTCCTGTTCCTGTGTACCAACACGGCTTGCTCTGACCTGCTACCTATCTGCCAGCAACGACCCCGGCTATCCACGACCATCCGTTTGCCTGACCCTTCTGTACCTTTGCTGCCAGTCTGTTAACGAACCCTGCTTGGACTTGACCACTCTCCGCCTGAACCCCTTGTACCTTGCCTGCCTGCCAGTTGCCGACCCAGCCTGAACGACCACTCTTCTGATTTGCACGACCATCCGGAGCCTCACATCACCACCATCAGTGAACTGTGCATCCATTTGACCGGCCTCACACAGGCGGTGAAAAACTTGCAAGATGGCTACAACCGCCTGGAGGGGCAAATGCGTGAGCTCTCCGCTCCCCCTGCATCGGAGCCCAAGGTCCCCCTCCTGGACAGATTTTCTGGGGATTGGAGGAAGTTCAGAGCCTTCCGCAGCTCCTGCAAGCTGTACTTCAGTCTCCAGCCTCGCACCTTCTGCCTGGAGGCCACTAAAGTGGAACTAGTGGTCTCCCTGCTACAGGGGGAACCGCGGACCTGGGCTCACCGCCTCTGGGAGCAGAGAGCGCCCGAAGTAGCTACCCTGGATGCCTTCTTTGATGCCATGGCCAAGCTATACCAGGATCCCCACCTTGCAGCCATGGCTGAGGCCACCCTGCATGCCCTGCAGCAGGGCCGACGTATGTAGCAGAGTTCCAGCATTGGAGTGCAGACACAGCATGGAACGACGCCGCACTCTGCTACCAATTTCGCTTGGGACTATCTGAGCCGCTAAAAGACGAGCTCGCTTGCGTTGGGGTGCCCGCGACCCTGGACGCCCTCATTAACCTGGCAATCCAAATTGATCGAAGACTCCGGGAACGCCGGGCTGAGCAAGTCACAGGAGCTTCCCCCGCTCTTCGCCCGACATGGATGATGCACCGGGTTCCCAGTCATACGGCTCCTACACCTACCTCTTCCACATTTGCTGACCCTTCTGAGCCAATGCAGATTGGACTTCTGCAGCCGTCTCTCACCCCAGAAGAGAGACAACGACACCGGGCTGTGAGTTTATGTCTGAACTGCGGGGAACCCGGACATATGGTACGGACCTGCCCTTCCAAAGCCGGTAAGTGGCCTCATCGGGCTAACCTGAAGACGACAGCTGTCAACGGTAATGTGTCTCATTTGACTCTCCTTGCAGTTGCCCGGAGGGAGCATCCAGGTGCCGGCGATTATTGACTCTGGGGCGTGTAGCTGCTTCATGGATCAGGCTTTCGCCCAGCTACACCAAATGCCCCTGCGCCCCAAGGCGCATAAAATGACTGTCCACCTGGCCGATGTGACAGCTATTAAATCTGGCATGGTAACCATGGAAACCCAGCCTATCCCTGTGTCCACAGCCGAGGGGCACCAAGAGCTGCTCATCCTAGATGTCATCTGCTCACCTCTGTTCCCCATCATCTTGGGGCTTCCGTGGCTCCGGGCGCATAGCCCTGTCATAGACTGGTCCTCTGGACATATTCTGTTTCCTTCTGCCTACTGTGGCCAACACTGCCTGCTCCTGTCCCAGGACGTAGGTCCCTCACTCCTCAGCTTGGACTCTGAGCCTGACCAGGAAACCCGCCAAGCAGTCCCTTCAGTTTACCACGAGTTCCTGGACTTGTTCAGTAAGAAGGGGGCATATCAACTACCACCACACAGGTCTTAAGACTGTCCTATCGAGTTACTTCCAGGAACATAGGTTCCCTTTGGCCGCATCTACCCACTGTCAGAGCTTGAACTGTCGGCCCTCAAGGCCTATTTAGATGATAATCTGGCTAAGGGGTTCATCCATCCACATCCCCTGCCGAGGTGGGTATCTTTTTCACTGGTGCCAGAACTCTTCCAGAGGCTCGGGTCGGCCACCAAATTCTCTAAGTTGGACCTCCGGGGGGCTTACAACCTGATCCGCATCCAAGAGGGCGACGAGTGGAAGACAGCATTCCGGACTCGTTTTGACCATTACGAGTATCTCGTCATGCCCTTCGGCCTCTGTAACGCCACCCGCTACTTTCCAGCACTTGGTCAATGATATCTTCCGAGATTACCTGGGCCGTTTCGTTATCATTTACCTCAATGACATTCTAATCTTTTCTGTTACCCTGGAAGAGCACTGCCAGCATGTCTGTTGTGTCCTCAGCCGTCTATGGCAGCACAGGCTGTATGCCAAGGCAGAAAAGTGCGCCTTTGAGCGCTCCCAGGTCCCATTCCTTGGACTGATCCTGTCAGTTACTGGGGTCATGATGGACCCTCAAAAGGTTACTGCCATCCTAGACTGGCCAGCACCCGTGGATAAAAAAGGGGTCCAACGCTTTGTGGGGTTCTCCAACTTTTACAGAAGGTTCATCAGGGGGTTCTCAGCCATCATTGTCCCCATCACGCAGCAACAGGGTCAGCGGTTTCAGTGGTCGTCCGATGCTCAAAAGGCCTTCCAAACGCTAAAAGAACTCTTTACAACGGCACTCATACTTAAGCATCCAGATGCCACTCTGCCCTATGTCCTGGAAGTGGACACCTCCGAAACAGCGGTAGGAGCGGTCCTCTCCCAAAGGCAGGGAACAAAGGCACTCCTTCACCCCATGGCCTTCTTCTCGCGTAAACTGTCTGCCCCGGAGAAGAACTATGATGTGGGGGATAGGGAGTTGCTGGCTATAAAGGCTGCCCTTAAAGAATGGCTCTACCTGCTGGAAGGAGCTCTGCACCCCATCCTGATTTATACAGATCATAAGAATCTGGAATATCTCTGAACGGCCAAGAGACTTAAGACCCGCCAAGCTCGTTGGGCGCTTTTCTTTTCCAGATTCCAGTTTCACTTGACCTACAGGCCCGGGCGAAGAATACAAAACCAGATGCTCTCTCCCGCATGTTCTCCAAACCCCGGAGCATCCGCCTCTC
This sequence comes from Glandirana rugosa, assembly GCA_018402905.1. Classification (NCBI taxonomy): domain Eukaryota; kingdom Metazoa; phylum Chordata; class Amphibia; order Anura; family Ranidae; genus Glandirana; species Glandirana rugosa. The sequence goes on from BLSH010497645.1 coordinate 306,325, forward strand.
CAGATACTATCCTGCACCCCCGGAACTTCCTGCTCACACAGGATGATCTCCTCTCCCAGATACGGAGAGCCTCAACCCACTCTGCTGAAGCATCTAGCCCAGGACTGACCTGGGAGGATGTTCTCTGGTGGCACAAGAACCAAATGGTTGTGCCCAAGGAACTCCGCTTGGTTGTCTTAAAGCTCTGCCAGGACCACAAGTTAGCTGGGCACCTCGGCTCAAAAAAGACCATAGAACTGGTACTGCGCTCTTTTTGGTGGCCTGGACTCACCGAGCTGCCCCCAGCCAACGGATATACCACAACCTTCGTGGTTGTGGACCGCCTGACGAAAATGGCCCACTTCCCCCCGATGAAAGGCACCCCCACTGCAAAGGTGACCTTCGAAATTTTCATCAGAGAAGTCGTCCGGCTGCACGGACTCCCAAACAACATAGTTTCCGACCGAGGTGTACAGTTCACCTCGCGCTTCTTGAGAGCTCTCTGTTCCACCCTGGAGAATCTCTCGTTCTCAATGGCATACCACCCACAAACCAACGGCCAGATGGAACAAACTAATCAAACTCTGGAGCAATACCTTCGCTGCTTCTCTTCCTATTCCCAGAACTATTGGGGCACCTTACTCCCCTTGGCGGGGTTCGCTTACAACAATTCTGTACACTCGTCCACAAAGCAGTCCCCCTTCTGGGCCAACTATGGCTTCCACCCTAAGGGGCCCCCCAGCTTAGCCGGTGAAACCCCGGTGTCAGCAGTACAGGAATCCGCCCAGTTCTTTCAGTCCAACCGGAAGCTGCTGCAAGAAACACTCGCCAGGACGCAGGAGGTAGCAAAAATAGCGTTTAATAAGAAAAAACGAGGTGAACTCCAACCTGGTGACAAGACTTGGCTGTCTACCAAGAATTTGAAGCTGTCCTGCCCATCCAAGAAGCTGGGCCCACGATTTATTGGGCCTTTCCCTGTCAAGCAGAAGATTAACCAGGTGTTTTACGAGTTGGAACTCCCACAGTCTCTGAAGATACACCCGGTGTTCCATGTGTCTCTACTGAAGCCGGTGATCCCGGACCCCTTCCCCAATCGAGCTGGCGCTCCCCCTGCCCCTGTCTTGATCGATGGAGAAGAGGAGTTTGAGGTCGAGTCCGTACTCGACTGTAGGAAAAGGGGTGGTGTGGTTCAGTACCTTATAAAATGGAAGGGCTATGGTCCGGAAGAGAGCTCTTTGGAGCCTGAGACCAGCTTTCATGCCGATGACTGCATCCGAACTTTCCAGGATAACAACTCTGCCAAGCTGGCCAGGCTGGGCATCCGGAGGCTGCCCCTTGGGGGGGGGCAATGTTAGAAGAAGATTGTGCTGAGGTCTTGTTTGCACTTTATTGTTGTTTCTTCACACTCCTGAAGGAGGCGGCGCCGGGCAGCTCTATTTGAACTTCCTGCTCCTGTCAGCAAGTGCTGTCCATTCTACAGCGTCTGAGTACCTGTGAGCCTCAGCTTTCCTGCCTGTAACCTGCTTCCTGTGTTGTTCCTGTTCCTGTGTACCGACCCGGCTTGCTCTGACCTGCTACCTATCTGCCAGCACCGACCCCGGCTATCCACGACCATCCGTTTGCCTGACCCTTCTGCACCTTTGCTGCCAGTCTGTTAACGAACCCTGCTTGGACTTGACCACTCTCCGCCTGAAACCCTTGTACCTTGCCTGCCTGCCAGTTGCCGACCCAGCCTGAACGACCACTCTTCTGACTTGCACGTCCATCCGGATCCTCACATCACCACCATCAGTGACCATCCGACCCTCGTGCAATCCCGCACTCACGGGTTCCCTGTCTGCTCTAATAGGGACCCCTGAATCCGGTGCGTAAGAGTGGTTGTTCCCTGCACATGCCAGACTCCACCACCAGGACCGTGACACTATTGGTGTGGTCTATATGATGTCTTGTTCATGTGGCTCCTTCTGCATAGGAAAAATAAAACAAGAATTTCACAAACAAATCTACAGACATGTACTCTCTATGAAAACAAGTAATCCAGACCTCCCTTTAGGTAGTCATGTTAGAGACATACACCATGGCAAATTCCTAAGAATTCGATTCTTAGTATTGGATCGTATGCATCCCAGTCCAAGGGGAGGTGACTGGAACAAAACATTACTCCAGCGAGAAACACGCTGGATAGTCAACCTTCAGACCACCTCCCCTCCAGGCCTAAATGATACAGTAAGCTACCACCCCTTCCTGAATGTTTTTTCCTACGCGGTGTGGAAAAGAACAATAACAACACATTGTTGAGGAGAAGTTAATACCATCTATACCTATCCCTTTCTATACCAATACCATACGTTAATTTATCAGGTCTCAATGTAAATCTCTAATCTTTTATACTATGTGTAAACATCTACTTGGTTCCTGATAGTTACTCATAATTAATAAGCATATTTCCCTTATATCTATCAGCCATCCAACACACATGAAAACATCCAAAGTCTTGCTTTTTTGATTTGTGATTTTTCAATTGGACCAAAAGAAAATACCGTTATACATAAGTATTTCCCTTCTTCTTTTGTTTCTTTGGTTATTTATTAAGTGTATTTCATTTTATTTAGGACTATGTTTAACAATTGGATGTAACTTGCATGTTGTTGTTCTTACTTGGATGGGTATTTCAAGTTCCGTTTTTTTCTTTCCTGCTTTGGAGTCACTCTGCACTGCTGTGTTTCATTGATGAGGCTGCTGATTGGGCCAGACTATCACATGGTGCATGGGGTGGACCGTGGGCAGAATAGACAGATCTGTCATCTTCCTCTCCTCCCCCTCACTTTGGCATCCTCACCCAGCGCATCCAGAGGGCCATGCAAACCCGCATGGACTCCGCTGGCTGGCCACCTTGGGCAGCTTGCACATTTCCTCTCTGGAGTGGCACCGGATCCTGCTATGGCTGCTCTGTTGTGCCGGTGACTGTGGAGCACATGGTGTTGCCCCACCGTCCTTTAGGGGGCGGTGTCGTCCTCTCCACACTCTGTTGGTCCTACTGGATGTCTAAGCGCATGTGTCCCGCCCATCAGGTGTCTATCAACCTTTGCCCTTACTATACACATTTGGACCCCAGTGAGGGTATTATCATGATTTTTATTACAATTAAGGGGATTTTCTTATCCTCCTTCTCTGCAGATGGAACATAGGAGGAGGTACTTTGGGGATCTGTCGGTTATTGGTGGATAGTTATGCTGATTTCTTCCTTGGGTGGAGATACAAACATTTATGGATACACTATTTTAGGTATCACATTTTATTTTATTTATTTTTTTTTCCTCGTTCAAAGATTTTTATTTTATGTTTACAACTTACAATGTATGACATTGAATGAATAGAACAATCTTAGGAGTAAAGTGTACATATAGCTGAATTGTTAAGGTACGTATTTGTTACATACGGTCAATTCGTGTTCCGGTTATGGCATTCCAATAGTGCTGTACACGTAAGGCACCCCTATGGGGACAAATCTGTGCCCAACGTGGCAGCCATCTATTGAGAAGGTACATAGAGGAGTAAAACATTATGCTGATTATAATTTGCTTTAGCAAGTGCTCTATGCATTATGACTTATAGTTAAATTGGTATACGTTATCACTCAGTGTACACTTTACGGTGCTCATGCGACTTAAGTCTATTAATAGTCAAATAAAAAGAGGTATAGTCCAGAGAAAGAAGGAATGAGGAGAAAAAAGGAAGAAGGAGAAGAGATTTATAGAGTCCACGTCCGCCCGCCAGCCGACCGCTCCAGCTATGTTTCATATGTGTTTACCATGGCAATAAAACGGAATGGTCAAACGTGCAGGGTAAGCAGTGCGTGATCCAGGGTTCCCATATCTGCGTAAATTTGGTGTCACAATCTTTTTCTAACGCTTCATATTTGGCATGGATCATAAAATTGGTTGTCCTATGTTTGACTTCGGCAAATGCTAGTGTGGGGGATTTCCAAGCTTTGGCTATGACTTGCTTGGTAGTCGTGAGTAGATGCACAAAAAGCTTAAATTGTGTACGCGACAATTCCTCCGGTTTCAAATTTAGTAGTGCCACTGATGGGTCAAGAGGAAGTGAGATGCCCAACATGGTGGAGGCCAACTGAAATACTCTTTCCCACAATTCAATCAACACATTTTATTTTTTTCCTGTGTCTTAGTCCTCCACGAACTCGGATCCCCTTCCTCTCCCATCTCCATACCACTTATGCATATGTACTAATACCACTATATGTACATTATGATCATTTAAGGTGATGCTCTGATCTTATTAACTACAGTGTTTATCCCCCCACCCATTTCATTGGACCTATACCAAACCACCCTCCTGATAGGGACCTTCGTGGGGTGCCAATCCTTGTTCTTGGGGGACCATATCAGCCTATGGCCACTCTCTCCCCTTTTCACCTGTCTGGACCTCTCTGCAGGTCACTCTCTGCTGCAGCAATGCATGGTTTATTCGTTATCATACCTACAATAACTATAATAATCAATGCTCTATCTCTGTGTAATTTGCTGAAACCATGTTTTTGCAATATTCTGTTACAATGTCTTCTTTTTGTAGAAATAGAATGCTTCTCCTTTACTATATACCCCTGAGGAAAGGTATCAACCTGAAACGCGTCGGGTACAAAAGAGACCACGCGTCACTTGTCATCATAACACACATTGATGTTAAGGTAACATAACCATGCTTATTTTTATTCATTGCCGATTTCTGTGCTTTTAATCATGTTTAACTAAAAATGTGAAACATTTTAATTATACACATATTGATGTTATGCTTGCCTTCAAAGTCCCAAACCATTTGAGGGTCATACCTTTTGTCTAGTCTAGTAGTGTCATCAAATAAATACAACCCCAATTCTACAAATCTTCAGACACTGTGCAAAATCAAAATGCAATAATTTGCAAATCTCATAAACCCATATTTATTCCCCATACTGTATAAAATAGAAAACATATCAAATGTTAAACTGAGAAAATCTGATTATAGATAAATACTATTTTAAGAAAAAATGAAGTAATTTTGAAATTGATGGCATTAATAGCAACACCTCTGAAAAAAGTTGGGACAGGGACATGTTTACCATGGTGTAGCATCTTCTCTTCTTTTAACCACTTCAGCCCCAGAAGGATTTGCCACTTTAGGATCAGAGCACTTTTTGCGATTCGGCACTGCGTCGCTTTAACGGACAATTGTGCGGTCATGTGACGTTTTACCCAAACTAAATTTGCGTCCTTTTTTTCCCACAAATAGAGCCTTCTTTTGGTGGTATTTGATCGCCTCTGCGTCATTTCTGATCACCACTATAAACAAAAGAAGAGCGAGAATTTTGCAAAGAAAACCTGTTTTTCTTACATTTTGCTAAAATATAAAAAACATTTTTTTCATCGGTTTTGGCTGATTTATATTCTTCCTCATATTTTTGGGCAAAAGTGGCCGCGTTTACGGATGATGAGAATTCATTTCTGGGGTTTTTAATTTTTTACTAGTAATGGTGGCGATCTGCGATTTTTAGCGGTACTGCAATATTGCAGCGGATATGTCGGACCATTTTGACACTTTTTTGGGACCAATGACATTTATACAGAGATTAGAAATTTAAATGTCCACGGATTACTGTATAAATGTCACTGGCAGTGAAGGGGTTAATCTGCAGGGGGAGATCTAGGGGTTAACTGTGTTCCCTGGGTGTGTTCTAACTGTGGGGGGCTGGACTACCATGGGCATAAGAGATCGAACTGATCCCAGAGACAGGGATCAGTAGATCTCCTATGTCCCCACTAACAGAGCGGGGAACTGCCGTGTTTACATCGGTGGTTCCCCGTTCTTTAGCTGTGGCTCATTGCAGCTCGCGGGCACACTCCTCAGGAGCACGGTGGGTGGGCGCGTCCGCCCGCCCCCTAGCGGCCACCCGCAGTTTGCTGCTTATTTACGCCGTATTGCGGGAAGCGTCCACACTGCCGCAGTAAATACTGTGCGCGGTGGGGAACTAGTTAATAACACTCTGTAAATGTTTGGGAACTGAGGAGACCAGTTGCTGGAGTTATGGGAGAAGAATGTTGTTCCATTCTTGCCTGATATAGGATTCTAACTGCTCACAGTCCTGGGTCTTCTTTGTCATATTTTTCATTTCAAGATGCAATACATATTTTCAATTGGTGAAAGGTCTGGACTGTAGGCAGGCCAGTTAAGCACCCGGACTCTTCTACTACCAAGCCATGCTGTTGACATTAATGCAGTATGTGGGATAGCATTGTCCTGCTGAAAAATGCAAGGCCTACCCTGAAAAAGATGCCTGAACGGGAGCATATGCTGCTCTAAAACCTAGATATATCTTTCAGCATCATTGATGGTGCCTTTCCAGATGTGCAAGCTGCCCATTTCATACGCACTAACGCACTCCCATACCATCAGAGATGCAGGATTTTGAACTGAGCTCTGAAAACAATGTCAAATTTCAATTTGTCTGACCACAGAACAGTTTTCCACTTTGCAACAGACCATTTGAAATGATCTTTGGCCCAGAGAAGATGTGTTTCTGGATCATGTTCAGATATGGCTTCTTCTTTGCATGATATAGCTATGCCTTGCATTTTTGGATGGCACAGCAAGCTGTGTGCACAGACAGTGATTTTTGGAAGCATTCCTGAGCCCATGCAGTGATGTCCATCACAGCATCATGCTTGTTTTTTTTGCACTGGCATCTGAGGTCCCAAAAATCACAGGCATCCAATATTGCGTTTCAGCCTTGTCCCTTGTGCACAGAGATCTCTCCACATTCTCAGAATCTTTTGATGATGTTATGTACAGCAGATGATGATATATTTAAAGTCTTTGCAATTTTACATTGAGGAACATTATTCTAAAGTTGTTCGACAATTTTTAGACGCAGCTTTTCACAGAATGGTGAAATTCTGCCCATCTTTATTTCTAAGATGCTTTTATAATACCCAATCATGACCTGTTGCCAGTTAACCTAATTAGTTGCAAAATGTTTTTCAAGCTCTTCCTTGTTAGTACCGCTAATATTGCCAGCTTTTTGTTGACCTGTTCCAACTTTTTTGAGACGTGTTGCTGCTATCAATTTCAAAGTTGCCTCATTTTTTGTCTTAAAATTGTACATTTTCTCATTTTAAGCATGATATGTTTTCTGCTTTCTATTGTGAATAAATGATGGGTTTATGAGATTAGCAAATCATTGCATGCTGTTTTTTATGTAGATTTTACACAGCGTCCTAGCATTTTTGGAATTGGGGTTGTCATTGAATAAAAATCCCAAAAAATTCCAGCTATTTATCATGTACAATCTAAACCTTTGTGTAGATGTGAGGTATAAAGAAAACCCACATCAGAAAAGTTTAATACACTTAAAAAATTGCAAAAATGGTCTGATATCCATCCTTTTGTATTTTTATAAATGGCTACCATTCAGTGACTCCTGTATTTTATTTTATTCATTTGCACAAGATAAAGATACAGCTTCTGCCAGTAGAAATCCAAAGCATTCCCTGTGGTGTTTTCAAGGCCGATAGGGACAGAAAAGCAGGTGTATGTGATCTAAGCAGTGCTACTCTACACACAGATGGGAATTGGCACAGTCAGATGGAGCCCAGGATCAGTCAAGGGGAGCTTTACTTGGATTACCAGGCAAAACCCAATAACCTGGCAGGTTTTATGCATTCTCGTAAATGGCTGCTGATGAGGAGCAGGTGCATATAGTTAAGTACTCGGCACATTGCGGGTCCTCTGCATAGAGTGCTGGTGGCAGACAGGCAGATCCTGTCACTCTCAATTTCCAGAGGAAAGCTGAACATTGCACCATCTTCTACAGTACATGTAGAAAACTCTCTGGTTTAAAGGTGAACTCCAGTCAAACATGAAAAATGTGCATCAAAGAGAAACATCAGATGAGCATTCCAACACAATTTACTCTTCGTAACAGAAAAGCAGAGAGTGCTTACCACCTGCAGAGCAGCAGCAACAAATGTGGAATGACTGGCAATTGCTATCCTGTAGTAATTCACTACTTGTGAATGCTGCAGTCTCCATTGACTTCAAGCAAAACAAATTTCTGCTTATATTTGTAGCGCTTACCCCCATAGGAGCCGTTTGATATGATGGGTCCTCTGTTCTGCCACAACTCTTTAAGCTACTCGGCCTCCACTGACCACCTAGTTATAAATTGAATGCCACTCACACCTATGTAACTTAAATGTTAGTATGCTATCACTGTATAATAGTGCTCAGAAAAAAGGCCATGAGCAACTTGATGGTAAACAAAATAAGTGTATTAAGGCAAGGCAAGGTAACACAAGGCACAAACCAATAAATAGTCAAAAATCATATTAGAATGTGTTAGGCTAACTAATTTGAATACTAGCCTTAATTTCGGCAATTAACTTAAACCACATTAACACTAAACCAAACTAACATGGACTCCACTGCACTAATAAGGAACCGTAAAAATAGTGAGATATATAAATACAGTAAAGGAAGACTCAAGGTAATGCTGTAGTAACCAATCAAAGAAAGTATCCTGGAGTGCACTCAGTAATGACAGCCACAGATGTGGGTATGTGTAAATGTTCCTGAATGGAGTATCCCAGGAAGGTGTTTGCGTGATATCTGGCACCTAATGTGCAATTTTAATCCAGGTGACGTTGGGGCCCATCTGTAAGGTGGTGCACATGGAGCTGCCCCTTTAATACTGTGCAGTGGATGGCTGATGGGCTGCTAAGTAAGGAGCAGTCTCTATTGGTATTAACTGTGTGTAGCAAAGGATCAAGTTTGGTAGTTCTGCTCACCACTCCTATCATGCAACAGGTCTGATGCCAGATGTTTGGCAGTCAGTTGTCCCAGAAGTCTCAGTCCTCATGATCAGGTCTTCACGATCAGGTCTTCATGATCAGGTCCTCACTGATGTAGGCACACAAGGCAATGGGTTTCCCTAGCTCTGGTCCCAGAACACAGCAGCAGGTCTGCACACTTTGTTTCCTGTACTGTCTCCTCTGTAGCAGTCTCTCTGGTGGCGACTGTCAGGTCCAAACATCAGATCTTTACACTATTCCCCTTGGCAAAAGACCCCAACCTCTCTACGAGATGTTCTGTCTCTCCTCCTTTTGTCAGCAGGGAATCCTGGGTGTTGTAGTTTTTAACTGTATTCATTCCCCCCTGAGCAGCACTCCTCCAGGACTACATATCCCAGTGTCCAATGTGGCTTCTGTGTTATCAGTCTCTTCCTCACAGGCTCTGGTGCAGCCAGGAGGGAGGGTGCTTAGTGGGGGATTTCGACAGCCCGCTCTGCTTACAGCCAGTGACACCCAGCTACAAATTAAAAAAATAAATAAAATAAAAATATATATATATATATATATATATATATATATATATATATATATACATATATATATTATACACCATCAGCATCAACTCGCCCCCAGTTCCTGTCAGATGGGTCATCCGCAACCCCCCGGCCGGTCGGTCAGTCATGAGCATAGCACTTACCCCATCTATGGCACGGGTTGTGCTTACCTCTGGGCATCGGCTTCTCCTCCCTCCTCCTCGGTGGGCAATTCTCCTTTCGGGCAATCGGGAAAGGGGTCTCAGACCCGATTCCTGATTGGCCGGGAGGAGAATCAGTGTGACAATAGTGAATATTAATTCGCTATTGTTACACAACTGGGTGGGCTCGGGACGCAGTGCTCTGCACCCCGAGCCCACCCTTTTTTGAAGCCTATTAGAGCCTCTGGCTCTAATCACATGCTTCAAAAAAAAAACCCTGATTGGAATCTATAGGTCTGGCGCCCCGCATGTAAATTAGGGGGCCAGACGCATGGATGGGGGGGCGGCACCCGTGCACCCTGCATTACGGGCAACCACTGTAAATCATTTTCATTTGTTACAATAATTATTTCTGCAAGGCCGAAGAGCTTGTTAGAGAATACAATACAAACAGCCTCAGAAGACCAAGGAGCTATCAAGAGAACATCAAACATTTTCTGAAACACCATTAGGGAATAAATAAATAAATACATAATTACAGTGACTAGTTAAAGCCCAATTCCAGCTAAAAATTACAAAAAAATTGCCACATCATGGAGATATGTATGATTTGTTGTAGTTTTGCGTATTATGTTTGGGATGTTATGCAGAGCCCTGTGCTTTGGGCTTCATAGTTGTGTTTGATTTTGGCTGTTAGTAAAGGGTTTGGTAGTGTTATGTATGATGTGAGTTTGGGCTTTGAGTGGTGGTCATTTGGGTTAGGTTAGGTTATTTGGTAAACTATATGTGTGTTGTAGGACAGTTAGGTGGGGGCTGGTCTGATATATATTTATACATTTGCTTGTATGCTGCATTTTTGGGCAGTTGTCCACATGTAGGCAACATGAAGTTGAACTATATTTGCTATTGTTTCAGCTATTGCAGTCGGATTGCTTCCCTCTGCGTGTCCAATGCCCATTTGACCGCCCCCTGTGCGCTAGCCGGGGGTTAGGTGGTTTATGAATGTGGCCTCCACTTCTTGTTAAAACGGCAATGAACAAAAATATATCTAAATGTGTATATTGGGGGTGAGCATTTTTGTCTCAATGTATAATAAAGTCAAATATGTATCTTTACATTATGTAAATATTGATTAACATATTGTTGGAATTATGATTTTCCAGATATACACAGAATTTCCCTGAGGAAGCAGATATATTCTGTGAAACACGCTGGAACAGAATATCTGGAATTATGAGTATCAACTTTGTTAAGCTGTGCTTAATGGATGGATGTTTTCATCCTTTGTACAATAAAGCTGTAATTCTATATATATTCTATATGATGTATATGTTACCTCACTGACAACCTCACAGCCATTAAAGTCCCATATACTATAGTAGGGTTTTTTCTCCCCCCTCAAGCACCTCTTTTTCCAATTATAACCGGGGATGTGACTGAGGATATGTGTTCCAGGAACTGGTATATTTATATTTCCATATTTACCTATCTTCAGTCTGCAGCGGGAGCCCTATGCTCTTTTTCACATGTTTTTAGGCTAATGTTAACGTATTTGCTGAAAAAGCCAGTTGTTTACTGAGTTTAAGGTCACGTGCACATTTTAGGCATTGTGGCTGTGGTGTGTTGTATGCTGCAAATCTAATGTGCGATTCACATGCATTTTACATACATTGCCTTTGAACTCTATGTAACATTTTTTTGCTAAAAACTGCACCAAAAAGGCAACAAGCAGGACTTTGTCCAACACACTGCACCGATAACTCAAAGACATGAACAAGTCCCAATAGCATTAGCTCAGATTACACACACAGCTGAATGAGTAAGGGCAGTGACACACCCCTCCCTCTGCTTTGTACTTCTCCGTATGCTCTCTCAATTAGATAGAGATGATCTGAAAGAAAACAGCTTCTTCTATGCTGTCCCTGTGTAAAACTCATAGTATTCTATAAAACGAATGCAATGTTTATTTGTTCATAGTGAAGAAATAAAACCTAAGTATAAAAGCTTTTTTTAAAATGAATATGTGATGTAACACATTATAATTTCTATTTGAGGGAAAAAGTAGAGATGTCTCTTTAAGCATCAGATAGGTAACCTGGTGTTTTTAGCAATGCAGTGTAAGCCCAGGTGGTGAGAAACTGTTTCAATTTCCAGCAGACACGGGATCAGTCACAGGTAAAATGATAAGCACAGTATGTCTCCCTAGTGTTATACACCGATAATTGCCACATATTTGCAGGCCTAAGCATCTGCAGAACACAGGTGAACATATGCTGCAGTAGCAATATTATATTAATGTATTCCTGGCCTCGCTTTCTTACAGAGTTTAAACCCACTGTGACTGCTACAATGTTTAAATAACATCCTTTATTTATTTACTGTGTGCAAATTACTGCATTTTACCATCCTAAGAAGACAGAGCTCCCATCGACTTTACTTGTGAGAGGTACGCTTCTGTAACCAAACATTATAATGTGTTACCACCAATAAGCCTCTTACATGAAACATCTCATTTTATTTCAGTTACCTGATTGATGAGACTTTAATAAGCTTAGAGTTGCATTGCAATCAAATATGCTCATGTTACAGATCCATGCACCATCATTATCCTTGCTTTTTCACTTACTTTTACTTTTACTTGCCTAGAGCAAGTATGCAGCCGTTGGTATGTTGGGGCACTTAAAACAAAGACTTACTGCAGGGGTCAGCAACCTTTTTACACTTAATTCAATTGTATTGATTCAATGTATGTGAATGCATGGAGGGCCTCAATCACCTGCTAATAAATGAAGAAAATAATCTGCACCCATTTACATTACACAGCCCATGCACTTCTGGACCACTTTACATTACACAACCCCCGTACCTCTGAACCCCTTTACATTACACAGGGGGGGGGGGGGGGGGGGGGGGGGGGGGGGGGGGGGGGGGGGGGGGGGGGGGGGGGGGGGGGGGGGGGGGGGGGGGGGGGGGGGGGGGGGGG
>BLSH010497650.1:0-30632 GCA_018402905.1 Glandirana rugosa
CAGTGAAACGCTTGTTGATTGGCTGCCCTGCAGCTTCTCAACACGTGGAGTAAAATAGCAGAACCCCGGACCGAACCCGAACGATTTTTGAAATGTCCGGGTCCGTGCCACCTACACCCGATTCGGTACGGACCCGAACGTTACAGTCCGGGTTCGCTCAACATTAGAGGGCATATCTAGATTGTTCTTGCAGTGCTTCCGAGATATGGGACCAGAGATAGAGAGGAAATGGCCGATTCTATACATGCCCTTATTGGTCCACCACTCAAAGGATCGGATGTCTTGACCTGGAGGGAAACGGAGGTTGTTAAAAACATGCTGCAGGGGTTGGAAGGGAGAGGCCAGGTTGGATGACCTAATTAGAGAGTCGAAGAGTCTTATTGAGTGGGAGAGCGTAGGAGATAGGATTGAGGGTCAGGATTTGGAGGGAGCCCATACCAGGTAATCCAGAGTATTAAGTGGGACTGCCTGTCTCTCAATCCTAACCCAATATGGTCTATTGGATCGAGCATAGATAATGTAAAATTGTGCTAGTTGGGCTGCTTGATAGTACTTCCATAAATTAGGGATCCCTAGCCCTCCCTGGTTTCGTCGTCTGAAGAGAACTTAACCACTTCCTTACTGGGCACTTAAACCCCCCTCCTGCCCAGACCAATTTTTGGCTTTCAGCGCTGTCACATTTTGAATGACAATTGCGCGGTCATGCGATGTTGTACCTAAACATTTGTATAATTTTTTTCCCACAAATTTTTTTTTGGTGGTATTTGATCACCTCTGCGTCATTTCTGATCGCCGCTATAAACAAACAAAGAGCGATGATTTTGAAAAAAGAACAATATTTTTTACTTTTTTGCTATAATAAATATCCAAAAAAAAAATATTCAACAGTTTTGGCCAATATATACTTTTATACATATTTTTGGTAAAAAAAAAATTACAATCGGCATATATTGATTGATTTGTGCAAAAGTTATTGCGTCTACAAACTATGGGAATTGATTTATGGTGTTTTTATTATTTATTTATTTTTCACTAGTAATGGCGGCGATCAGCAATTTTTATCAGGACTGTGATATTGGGGCAGACATGTCGGACATTTTTGACACTTTTTTGGGACCAATGACATTTATACAGCGATCAGAAATTTAAATGTCCACTGATTACTGTATAAATGTCATTGGCAGTGAAGGGGTTAACCTGCAGGGGGCAGTGAAGGGGTTAACAGTGTTCCCTGGGTGTGTTCTAAATGTGGGGGGACGGGGCTGGTCGGGACAGAACAGATCTAACTGATCCCAGTGACAGGGATCAGTAGATCTGTTATGCCCCCTTCAACAGAATGGAGAACCGCCGTGTTTACATTGGCGGTTCCCCATTCTGCAGGTCTGACAGGGGATCGCGGGTCTTGGGCGGACATTGAGTCTGCCCGACCCGCGGGCATGGCCACGCAACAACTGTTGTAATTCCCACACCGTTCACCTGATTTGGATGTAAATACCCTCAAATTAAGGCTGAAAGTCTGCAGTTAAAGCACATATTGTTTGTTTCATTTCAAATCCATTGTGGTGGTGTATAGAGCCAAAAAGATTAGAATTTTGTCAACATCCCAATATTTATGGACCTGACTGTATATGCAAGTTATTGGCCATAAAAAAGATTGTTTTCAAAGGAGCAGTGATGTTAATGATGCTTAAAGTGAAACAATAAAAATAAAAAATCCCTTTAATTATAGTACCTGCGGTGTCCCCTTAGTCTGCCTGTAAATTGGTACATCTGTACCATGTATAGATCCTGCTGCAGCAAGACATTTATAAAAAAAATGACATTTGAATTGATTTTACCTGCAAGATTTCTTTATTTAATCAACAACGGCATGGGGAATCTGTCTGTATGACAAGGCCTCATTTTAGTGCACTCGGAACAAGTTTAGAAATTTTTTGGATAAATTCTGGTATCTCTTTGGCAAACACCAAATTCTAGTACACTCAGGCCAAGATGGACATTTTTTTGCAGACAAATTGGGCTTTGGGTGTTGGTGGTGCCTTCACACTGTGACCTTATAGAGGTAGTCTTGATGAAAGCAAGAATTGGCCTTGCTGTAAATACATTAAATTTGACGCCCCTGTCAAAGAGTTGCCAAAAATTGGTCTTTGGATGTTGTTTGTACCTTCACCCTGCAACCTTCTAGAGGTAGTTTTGATGAAAGCAAGGTGAGCTCTTGCTTTCATCTTGATGTGGACAGATGCACTCTTATCTGTCACAAAACCTCCGGCAGCACTGAATGCCCATTCAGAAAGCTACGTCAACACGCTGACCACGCGACTATACTACTGCGCATGTGCGGACCTGCTGCGGCCATTTTACTTACTGGCAAATGCCGATCACGCCGTTTTATGAAGGAAACAATGTGAATGTACTTTTGATATCATTAAAATTAGCATTTTAACAGTATTACGCTATTGTGGGCTTCTGTTTCTTTATGCAATACGACTGGAGTGGCTCTTCATCTATGTAGCCTTGATCAGCGTTCGGATGTGATGTGGTGACAGTTTGAGGCTTCAAATTACTGCATGGGGAGAAGCGGACGTTCTTCAATATCCCTGCTGGATTTATGTTAAACAAAACGTGTTTGCCTGCTCTTAATAGGGGGTCACACGATCTCTGGTAAGAGCGGTGTGCTTATGGTGTGGTGTGACACTCAGCCTCTGACATATTCTGAGCACGGAAGTGGGACTTTCTTCTGATCATCTTTCTGAAACTTCTAGAGACTGTTCTAAGCGCTGCACTGTCATGTTTATTTATTGTTTATAGTTTGGTGTATAAGATGTATAAGTGTACAGATGCTATAGGATCATTATTAACATCATCATTGTTTGAATCATATACCTTCAAGTTTTTTGCGTGGATTGATTTTTTTATTACTAGTTCAGAAAGCACGCTGAATGCAGGGCAGCCCAGCAGCTCAATTGCATACTGGGCATGTTCTGGCCAGTGGTCTATCCTCATGACCCAGAAACCCAATGTCTGTTTAGGCCCCTAGATAATCTTTGACCATTTAATGGGATGTTGAAGCTGACAGCCCTGGGTGCTGAGGACTAAAAAAATGGAAATGCATCACTGAGGCGGTCCCCTTCTCCACCGCTCCTCCTTTGGCCAATAGAACCCTCAAAACTAGCTTTTCCATGAAACCTGTAACCTACCAGAGTCTGGAAAGGCGTTACATAAACTCCTCTTTAAGGTGTCCTCAAGATATTTCATCCTCTGCTCCCTCTGTGAGGATGGATTCCAAGACTTTCTCCTTGTAACGGTGGTCAAGGAGGGTTGCCAACTAATAATGTTCTTTATCCTTGATGCCACAAATTCTCAGGTCTTTCACAGGCTTTGAAGAATAAGGGAGGCCAAGCACCGTAATGGAAGCATAATAAGTAGAGTACTGAGTCATGAATATTACAGTATCTGGAACTGCCTACTCCTAGCCATGTTCTCCCAAGGTTTCTGGGGACAAAAACACATCTCTTAAGGTTTGACATATGTCTTCCTCTGCTTCAATGCCTCCAAAACTGCTATAATCCTCCTTCTTCTCCTCCCTCTCCTTGTGTGTCGGCATGAAGCAGGCCTTCAGTGGATAGGAAGTCCCCCTCCTCCTCCCGCTGCTCTGCCTCAAGTGCCCTGTCCATAATGCCATGTAGAGTATGCTCCAGCAGCAACACAAGAGGAATTGTGTCACTGACACATACATAGTCTTGATGAAAAGAAGAATTGGCCTTGCTGTAAAGAATTAAAATTTGATGCCCCGTGTCACACAATTGTGCAAAAATTGGTCTTTGGGTGTTGTTGATGCCTTAATCCTGTAACCTTCTAGAAGGTAGCATTGCTGAAATCAAGAATTGGTCTTGCTGTAAATAATTGAAATTAGACGCCAATGTCACCCAGTTGTGGAAAAAATGATCTTATAGTGTAGGTAGACTTAATGAAAGCAAGAATTGGCCTTGTTGTAAAAAATTTAACTTTGACACCCCTGTCACAGTTGCAGAAAAATTGATCTTTGTGTGTTGTTGGTGCCTTCACCCCGTAACCTTCTAGAGGTACTCTTGATGAAACTAAGAATTGGCATTGCTGTAAAAAAATAAAATGTGATGCACCTGTCAAACAGGTGCAGAAAAAATGGTCCTTGGGTGTTAATTGTGCCCATAAAACCTATACCAAAAAATGACTTCAAGATAAAATCAATGGCCACAAATCTAGGCAGCCTAGACAGTCTTGCAGAGATTTGAGATCCCAATAACACTAAAGCCTTGTACACACGAACAAGAATAGCAGTATCAAATATATTTTTTTCTTTATCATTTTTTCATTTTTCGGTATCAATAATATTACTAATTCGTTTTTACTTTTTATTTTAATTTTTTATTTCAAATTTTTACCCCTTTTTATTTATTTTTTTACTTAAAATTTTCTTCATTATTTTTCTTATATATTTTTCTTTTCTTTCCATTTTCTATATTGTTTCCTACCAGGTCTTTTATTTAAATTTTATTTTTATTTTTCATTTATATTTTCAATTACTATTCGTAGTTTAAATTGTTCCATTTTTTAACTTTTGCCGATCTCCCTCTCCAGTGATCTAATTTTTGTCCAAGGTGATGTTTTTATATTTATATTACCCCCTCATATTCAGGTCTTCAATGACATGATCCATCATTCATTCCAGCTAGCCTAGCATTTTTAGTGAACCAATCACATTGAAGGAGATTCCTCCTCTGTGCACATAACTCCACATCACGTCCCTTTACTCGTACACTTGACAAAGAAGCGTGCATGCCCAGTTGGCCATCTGCGCACACTCTGAAACGAGTTGTGTGGCTTTTTGGCCCCTCTCCTGTCCTGTAGACATCTAACGCAGCCTACGCTACGCTCCAGGATTCCGTCCATCCGGATAGCCACGCCAGGACAGCCGGCGTCTTTTGGCTTCTGATATTACAGGACCGTACCGTGTTTGGAGAGACCATACCGGGTACAGGAGACATGCCCCCCCTTCCTCCTTACAGTCTAGAAGGGATGCACCTGCACTTGCGCTTACCTTTATGTAAGTTTTTATTATGCTTGTTTTCTGTACAATAAATTTGCTGCACTCTTACTTCTTCTTTGAGAGGAAAGGAAGTCCTCCTCTTCCTCCTGCTGCTCTGCCTCTAGTGCCCTGTCCATAATGCCCTGCAGAGTATGCCCCAGCAGGAACACAAGATAGATTGTGTCACTGATCCATACATTGTCACGGCTCACCATCCTTGTCGCCTCCTCAAATAGTGACAGTACAGTGCATGTGTCCTTTATCAGCAGCCATGGGCGTGGGGAAAAAAGCAGAGGTGCCCTGAGCCTGTCTTTGTGCCATACTTGCCCAGGTACTCATTGATGGTCCTCTGTCAATGTTGCAGTGGCTGCACGTGCAGCAAAGTTGAGTTACACCTGTTGGGCATGTCACTAATCAGGCCAATGAATGAAACCAAACACTGACTGTGTATGACCACATGAAATGGCTACAGACCCTGCTTTAGAAGATCTTGCAAACCTGGGTACCTGTTTCATATTGTTAAGCACTGCACAAACTGTTGCTGCTATATAAATCCTATATTATAATAATAATAATAATAAAATGAAATTCTGCTCCACCAATTTGAGGACATGCCAGGTATAGCACATGTGTCAACTTTCCCTGTCGAAGGGCGGACATAAGGTTAGTGCCATTATCTCACATCACCAATCCTGGCTCAAGCTTCCATGACATAAAACAGATGCGGGCCTGCTCCTGCACAGCTGAAAGAATTTCTGCTCCAGTGTGGCTCTTGTCCCCTAGATAGAGCAGCTGAACCACTGCATGGCATCTTTTAGCTTAACTCATTGAATGGCCCCTTGGACGCTTAGGGGTACTGGTCGTTCATAGGACAATCCAGCAGAGAAGGGCATGGAGGAACAGGAGGAGGAGGGGATGGAGCTGACAGATCTTGCATCATCACCACCAGCTGTATGGAGACGTGGTGGCAAAACAAGCTCCAACACTGAGCCCTGTCCTGCATCCTTTGATGCAAGCAGTGTAACCCAGTGTGCTGTGAACAAAATATATTGTCCCTGACCATGATTGCTGGACCACGAGTCAGCAGTAAGGTGGACCTTGTGGTTGACTGCCTTGCCCAATGATGCCAAAACATTGCCTTCTACGTGATGGTACATAGCTGGATTGGCCTCACATGAAAAGAAATAGTGACTGCGAACCTGCCATTGTGGTACAGCACATTCTGCAAATTCACAGAAGGGGCATAATCCACCAAATGAAAAGGCAGGAGCTGCAAAGCCAGCAATTTTGACAAGCTGTAATTTAAACGCTAGGTGTGTGGGTGGCAGGGAGTGTTTTTTTTTTTTTTTTGCTGCAACAGCTAGGACAGAGACATTTTCCTGCTATACTCTACAGCTGGTGGTGTGCTGCTGGCCGACATGTTGCAAGGACCTGTGACACCCTTTGCTATACCATCATCCCTTTCAGTGGAGGCTGCTGAGAGGTCATGAGATATAGCAGGGTTAAATGAGAAAGGTGAGGAGTAAGGAGAAGAAGAATTGTGGCCCTACTGTGTGGCTTTCAGGTGCTCTAGACAACAAGCTGAATGGTCGGAGGTCAAATGCCTTTTTTAAGCATGTGGTACCCAAATGGCTGGTGTTTTTGTCACGCTTGATCTGCTTGCTGCAGAGATTTCAAATTGCAACAGTGAGATCAGCTGCGCATGTGCTAAAAAAGCCCACACAGTTGGGCTGTGGGAAGTGGGCCAGGAGATAACAGCTCCACAATATGATGGACCAGTGTGTCTGCGCTCTACTCTTCCATGCTGGCTGCCTCTGGAGGGCATCCTGCCTCATTGGGGTTGTGTCTCCCCCTCACTTTCCTCTTCTTCTCTATCTGGCACCCAAGTCGTGTCAGTGACCCCATCATCATCTCCTCCATCCTCATCATCACTGGAGCCACAATGTGCTGTGACTGGTGGAACATGACTGCCAATTTGTTGTTTATCAGTGTTCTCCCCTCTCTGTAGGCTCATGTTTCTCCCTTCCTCAACCTCAGAACCAACATCAAAATCAAGTAATGCCTTTGCATTGCCAAGATGTAAGTGGCTGAAGCTCTGTTCAAATAATGCAGCCGATTCCTCCATTCATGATGTTGGGGTTATGGCAGGAGTAGCAATGGACAAGGGGACAGAATAAGCCACTCTGGCAGCTGCAGTGGACTGTGCAGAGGATTGTTTACCAATAATGATCCTTAGCCTTGATGCCACAAAATCTTGGGTCCTTTTGCATACTTTGAAGAATAAGGGAGGCCATGCACCTCAAGTTTGTGGAGGCATGAGAAGCAGAGTCCTCTGGGTCACTGAGGATTACAGTATCTGGAACTGCCTACTCCCAGCCACATACTACTCCCAAGGTTTCTAGGGACAGAAAACCATCCCTTAAGGTTTGACATATGTCTTCCTCTGCTTAAATGCCTCAGAAAACTGCCATAATCCTCCTCCCCCCACTCCTCTTGTGTATTCTGTGATGTCACAAGAATCGTGTCTGCATAAAGTGGGGCTTGAGAGGAAGGAAGTCCTCCTCTTCCTCCCGCTGCTGTGCCTCAAGTGCTCTGTCCATAAAGCCATGCAGTGTATGCTCCAGCAGGAACACAAGAGAGATTGTGTCACTGATGCATACATTGTCACGGCTCAAGGTCAAGGTGCCCCCCCTTGCACACCTCAATCATGCTGAGGAACCCACTGACTGCACAGTAAATGCTAAGGACTCCAATTATCAGACGTACAAACTAGCAATCTAGAGGCTGTGTCCCTGACATCCACCTACACCGAGCAGCAGCATGACAAGCAGATCACGAGCCAAAGCCATCCCCCAATCACTGGCAGGAGAGCGTTACAGATCATCTAGACCACACAGAGGATGGCGGTAATCCTGACCAGGAATCTGAGGAATGTTAACGGCCACCCATACATCAGGCTCTCCGGCAGTGTCTGCACCTGACCGAAGCATGAATGCTGTGTTCGAGACACAGAGGAAAACAATCAGCGGTCACCATTCTCAGAGAGACCAACTAACTGTGAGTGATCTTCCTGCAGCGAGATACACACTTAGACTTAGGATGTCTTCCACTGGCGGCTCCTGCAGTTGTACTCGCTCACTATCTACCATACACTCAGCGAGATCGCAGAATTGACAATTATTGTCTAAGCCACTGAGCCGCTCTGTAGGGATATATTAAGCTCACTGCTGCCACTTAGTGTGTGCTACATTGCACTTGGCAGTCAGATCAACCCTTGGACTGTGGACTCTTATTCATTGAATTCCATTATTCTGTGAGGCCTTCTATTGTCCTTATCATTTCTGTTCAGTGCTCCACACACTTTAACATTAAATTGGGCATTAATACACCTGGATGTTCCCCACCTTAGCAGACAGCACTTCATTGGCCATTGCGGTGAGAAGGTTTCCCAGGATCTATGTAAGAGCCCAATGGTACTATATTTATTAAGTGAAGGAGTGGATGTAACTTGGTATGAATGGGACCATACAGTGTTTTTAAATTGACAACATTGTCTCTTTTTCACAATACTCATTAATACCTGGTTGTTTTAATCCTTTTTTAATTTTGAATAAAGATTTATCATTTTGATAGAAGCCCGGAGGTACGGATCCTCTTTGTAAAGGGCCCTTTGCTCTTCAACCCCTGCTTCCCATTTATTGCTACTTGGGTCCAATTTGATGGTGAACCTTGCCCCTACGGGTGAGTCAGCAATATCTAATGGGATCTCGACCTAGACTCACAGGTCTTGAGATCCATGTCTGTTCCATTTCCCTTTTCACCATCCTTGTCGCCTCCTCAAATGGTGATAGTACAGTGCATGCGTCCTTTATCAGCAGCAATTGGCATGGGGAGAAAAATCTGAGGTGCCCTGAGCCTGTCCTTGTGCCATGCTCACAGGTACTCATTGACGGCCCTCTGCTGCATGTGCAACTGCTGAAGCATTGACAACATTGAGTTACACCTGGTGGGCATGTCACAAATCAGGCAAGTGGATTTCCAGCTGAATTTCAGCCAACCAAACACTAAGTGTGTATGGCCACCTTAAATGGCTACAGCCTCTTCTGGCCTTCTTTAAAAGATCTTGCAAACCCGGGTACCTGTTTACTAAACCCTACACCACCAAAATGAGGACATGTGGCAGGTATGACACATGTGTCAACTTTCCCTGTTAAGGAAGGTTAGTGCCATTATCGCACACCATTGTATCTTTTATCCTAACTCATTGAATGGCCCATTGAATGCCTAGGGGGTACTGGTCGTTCATAGGAGAATCCAGAAAAGCAGGGCATGGAAGAAGAGGAGGAAGAGGGGGTGGAGCATCACTGCTCAGCAGCCTCAATCCACGCCCCACACTATATAAAGCCGCTTGTACAGCGGCTCTATGTAGTGTGTGTTGGCGGCGGTACTGGAATGATAGCGAGAGAGTTTAGGTTGCGGATTGCAGGCAGATTAGCTAGATAGCTATTGCAAATTGTGAAAAAAAAAGAAAAAAAAAGATAACTAGCTAGATATAAAGATAGATTGTATATAGATTGCCCTATCTATCTGGCAGTTAGTTCAGGCAGGTTAGTGTAGCGGAATATATACTAGATAGGGCTATCTGTATACAGTCAGGCAGTGCAAGAATACATACATACATACATACATACATACATACATACATACATACCTTCCTAGTGTATGTATGTATGTATGTATGTGTATATGTGTATATATATATATATATATATATATATATATATATATATATATATATATATATATACACACACACACACAGTCAGGCCCATAAATATTGGGACATCGACACAATTCTAATCTTTTTGGCTCTATACACCACCACAATGGATTTGAAATCAAACACACAAGATGTGCTTTAACTGCAGACTTTCAGCTTTAATTTGAGGGTATTTACATCCAAATCAGGTGAACGGTGTAGGAATTACAACAGTTTATATATGTGCCTCCCACTTTTTTAAGGGACCAAAAGTAATGGGACAATTGGCTGCTCAGCTGTTCCATGGCCAGGTGTGTGTTATTCCCTCATTATCCCATTTACAAGGAGCAGATAAAAGGTCCGGAATTCATTTCAAGTGTGCTATTTGCATTTGGAATCTGTTGCTGTCAACTCTCAATATGAGATCCAAAGAGCTGTCACTATCAGTGAAGCAAGCCATCATTAGGCTGAAAAAAAACAAAACAAACCCATCAGAGAGATAGCAAAAACATTAAGTGTGGCCAAATCAACTGTTTGGACCATCCTTAAAAAGAGAGAACGCACCAGTGAGCTCAGCAACACCAAAAGACCCGGAAGACCACGGAAAACAACTGTGGTGGATGACCGAAGAATTCTTTCCCTGGTGAAGAAAACAACCTTCACAACAGTTGGCCAAATCAACACTCTCCAGGAGGTAGGTGTATGTGTGTCAAAGTCAACAATCAAGAGAAGACTTCACCAGAGTTATTTCCAATGGGTTCACCACAAGATGTAAACCATTGGTGAGCCTCAAAAACAGGAAGGCTAGATTAGAGTTTTCCAAACAACATCTAAAAAAGCCTTCACAGTTCTGGAACAACATCCTATGGACAGATGAGACCAAGATCAACTTGTACCAGAGTGATGGGAAGAGAAGAGTATGGAGAAGGAAAGGAACTGCTCATGATCCAAAGCATACCACCTCATCAGTGAAGCATGGTGATGGTAGTGCCATGGCGTGGGCATGTATGGCTACCAATGGAACTGGTTCTCTTGTAGTTATTGATGATGTGACTAATGACGAAAGCAGCAGGATGAATTCTGAAGTTTTCAGGCAATATTATCTGCTCATATTCAGCCAAATGCTTCAGAACTCATTGGACAGCGCTTCACAGTGCAGATGGACAATGACCCCAAGCATACTGCGAAAGCAACCAAAGAGTTTAAGGGAAAGAATTGGAATGTTATGCAATGGCCTAGTCAATCACCTGACCTGAATCTGATTGAGCATGCATTTCACTTGCTGAAGACAAAACTGAAGGGAAAATGCCCCAAGAACAAGCAGGAACTGAAGACAGTTGCAGTACAGGCCTGGCAGAGCATCACCAGGGATGAAACACAGTGGCTGGTGATGTCTATGCGTTCCAGACTTCAGGCTGTAATTGACTGCAAAGGATTTGCAACCAAGTATTAAAAAGTGAAAGTTTGATTTATGATTGTTAATCTGTCCCATTATTTTTGGTCCCTTAAAAAGTGGGAGGCACATATACAAACTGTTGTAATTCCTACACCGTTCACCTGATTTGGATGTAACTACCCTCAAATTAAAGCTGAAAGTCTGCAGTTAAAGCACATCTTGCTTGTTTCATTTCAAATCCATTGTGGTGGTGAACAGAGCCAAAAATATTAGAATTGTGTTAATGTCCCAATATTTACCTGACTGTATATATGCAATGCCTTTAGTGTAGTAGACTATATACAGCTAATTCAGTGTATATAGTATATAGCATCCTTTTAGGCAGTGCAAGAATAAATATATTACATATTTTCCTCATTAATGTACACACAGCACCCCATATTGACAGAAAAACTGAAATATCACATGGTCCTAAGTATTCAGACCCTTTGCTGTGACACTCATATATTTAACTCAGGTGCAGTCCATTTCTTCTGATCATCCTTGAGATGGTTCTACGCCTTCATTTGAGTCCAGCTGTGTTTGATTATAATGATTGGACTTGATTAGGAAAGCCACACACCTGTCTATATAAGACCTAACAGCTCACAGTGCATGCCAGAGCAAATGAGAATCATGAGGTCAAAGGAACTGCCTGAAGAGCTCAGAGACAGAATTGTGGCAAGGCAGAGATCTGGCCAAGGTTACAAAAAAAATTCTGCTGCACTTAAGGTTCCTAAGAGCACAGTGGCCTCCATAATCCTTAAATGGAAGACGTTTGGGATGACCAGAACCCTTCCTAGAGCTGGCCGTTTGGCCAAACTGAGCTACTGGGGGAGAAGAGCCTTGGTGAGAGAGGTAAAGAAGAACCCAAAGATCACTGTGGCTGAGCTCCAGAGATGCAGTCGGGAGAAGGGAGAAAGTTGTAGAAAGTCAACCATCACTGCAGCCCTCTACCAGTCGGGGCTTTATGGCAGAGTGGCCTGACGGAAGCCTCTCCTCAGTGCAAGACACATGAGAGCCTGCATGGAGTTTGCTAAAAAAACACCTGAAAGACTCCAAGATGGTGAGAAATAAGATTCTCTGGTCTGATGAGACCAAGATAGAACTTTTTGGCCTTAATTCTGAGCGGTATGTGTGGAGAAAACCAGGCACTGCTCATCAGCTGTCCAATACAGTCCCAACAGTGAAGCATGGTGGTGACAGCATCATGCTGTGGGGGTGTTTTTCAGCTGCAGGGACAGGACGACTGGTTGCAATCGAGGGAAAGATGAATGCGGCCAAGTACAGGGATATCCTGGATGAAAACCTTCTCCAGAGTGCTCAGGACCTCAGATTGGGCCGAAGGTTCACCTTCCAACAAGACAATGACCCTAAGCACACAGCTAAAATAACGAAGGAGTGGCTTCACAACAACTCTGTGACTGTTCTTGAATGGCCCAGCCAGAGCCCTGACTTAAACCCAATTGAGCATCTCTGGAGAGACCTAAAAATGACTGTCCACCAACGTTTACCATCCAACCTGACAGGACTGGAGAGGATCTGCAAGGAGGAATGGCAGAGGATCTCCAAATCCAGGTGTGAAAAACTTGTTGCATCTTTCCCAAAAAGACTCATGGCTGTATTAGATCAAAAGGGTGCTTCTACAAAATACTGAGCAAAGGGTCTGAATACTTAGGACCATGTGATATTTCAGTTTTTCTTTTTTAATAAATCTGTAAAATTGTAAACAATTCTGTGTTTTTCTGTCAGTATGGGGTGCTGTGTGTACATTAATGAGGGGAAAAAAATGAACTTAAATGATTTTAGCAAATGGCTGCAATATAACAAAGAGTGAAAAATTTAAGGGGGTATGAATACTTTCCGTACCGACTGTATATATACACGCAGCGTATTGAGTATACACTATATATTGGTGCATTTGGGGTGTACATATGGTATATAGTACACTTGACGTGGTGTCTTAAAATATATACAATCCAGTGTATCAAGATATACACTCAGCATATTGAGTGTACACTATATATCAGTGCATTCGAGGGTGTACGGTATATAACACACTACTTGACAGGGTGTCTTAAAATATATACAGTCTAATGTATACAGAAATACACACAGCGTCTTGAGTGTACACAATATATCAGTGCATTCGGGGTGTACGGTATATAGCACACTACTTGACGTGGTATCTTAAAATATATACAAAAAATCTATAAGTTACAGCGCACACGATACATTATATATCATGTGTGCGCTGTAACTTATAGATTTTTTGTTTGTTGGTCGTTACGAGCAGCACCATGCGTTTGGTAGGGTGTTCCCCCCAAATATCTAGTTTTTTAAAATATATACAGTCTAATGTATACAGATATACATGCAGTGTATTGAGTGTACACTATATATCAGTGCATTCAGGGGTGTACGGTATATATTACAGTGTAGTGCAGTGTTAAAAAAAATACCCATCATGCCAGGAAGGCCAAAAAGCAGAGGCAGATGCTCCCAGGCCACTAACAGAGGGCAAGCAGCCTCTGTGTCTTCAGTGAAAAATGGTGGTGGCGGATGTGGTGTAAGCTCCTTGAGGGTAGGGACTGATGTGAATGTGCAATATATATATGTAAAGCGCTGCGTAAATTGACAACACTATATGAGTACCGGAAATAAATAAAATAAATAAATGTGGTGCATCCTCTGCAGGCGGTCCTTTTTTTCTGCTGTTGGACGTGCTATTGAGCCACCACATGCAGAAGAGTTGGTGGAGTGGATAACAAAGCCATCCTCATCCTCCTCATCCTCTGTCACCCAGACTCATACAAGTTTGCTTTCCAACGCATCTGGCAAAGGGGCCTATGGATCCTTGTCCACAGCTACTCCTTCTGTAGCACCACCATCAGGCACGGAGGAGTCACTTGAGTTATTCGAACATAGTGTCAGTTACATGCTGATGGAGGATGCGCAGCAGTTTGAAGGCTCCGATGTTGGTTCCCAGGCTGAGGAAGGGAGTAGCATGAGCCTAGAGACAGGGAGTGCCACAAAATGACAAGAAACTAGCAGTCATGTTCCCCCAGCTGCAGCATACTGCCAAGTTTGCTCCAGTGAAGAGGAGGGAGGGGATGATCAGAACACAGACTGTACTTGGGAGCCTGAGAGAAGAGAGGAGGAAAGTAAGGAGGAGGAGGCCCAACTCCAACAAGGCAGAATGTCCTCCAAGGGCCAGCTTAAGGGCAGCCACCCAATTGCATCAGACCACAGAGCTCCACAGGTGCAGGGCGCTACTGCCTACCCGCCAACTTCCAAAATATTTGGTGTGGGCATTTTTTTTCAGCACATGTGCAGTAGATTGAACCGTTGCCATTTGCAATCTATGTCTGAAGCGGGTCAAGTACGGCCAGGACTCCAGCCACTTGGGCACTACTGTCTTGACAAGACATATGACAACCAGCCATGCAGTCCATTGGCAAGAGTACCTGAAAAACCCACACCAGAAAACAAAACTGACTTCTCCTTGCTCCTCATCTGTGATCTCAACCCCTACTATACCTGCAGTCCTCTCCAAACCTGCACTGAGAGGAATGAAGGTTTAGCAAAGAGTGCGCCTGTCCACAGACTCGGTTGATAGGCTCACATTTATAAAAATTAATCAATCCTGGATCAGCAGCTATGGAGCCCCTAATGCTGATACAACTGATTACATTTTTTAGGGATCTGGGATCCCTTGAAGACTGCCACTGCTCCTATTCCTCCTGTCCATAATCTAGAACAATATTTTGTATTTAGGGCACCATCAACACCCAAGGCCCAATTTTTCTGCACCTGGTTTACAGGGGCATGCCATAACAATTTTTGAACTAATTTAAAACAGCAGGGCCTGTTCCTGCATCCAACAATAGTAACTGCAAGGGGTTACAGTGTTCTGGCACCGCCAACACCCAAGGTCCAAGTTTTCAGCACCCTTTTGACTGGGGCATGTCATCACAATTTTTAAACTAATTTAAAATAGCAGGGCTGGCACGCAAATTAACAAAAAAAAATTGCATAGGGTTCTCTCCAAAGTCCGTAACAGACCCTTCAGGTCTGGTATGTATTTTAAGGGGAAGCCCACCCAAAATAAAAAAAAATTGTGTAGGGGTCCCCCCCCAAAGTTTGTACCGGCCCTTCAGGTCTGGTATGGATTTTAAGGGGAACCCTGTGCCAAAATTTAAAAAAAATGATGTGGTGGTCCCCCTCAAAGTCCGTACCAGGCCTTTCAGGTCTGGTATGGATTTTTTTTTTTTTATATCAAAGATTTTATTGAAAGGGTTTTTCAAAGTACAGGTTAACAAGCATATAAAGAAAACATTGTACGCACATATCTGATTACATCCTGAAAAAGAGATCTACATCACAAAGGGACATGGTTCCTGGGATGACCAGCAAGGATGGGTTGAGTGGCGGGGGGGCCTTAACTTATATCTAATTGAGAATTTTGGAGACAAACTGGGTGCATGGGAGCTTCTGCTCGGAGTATTGTAAGCGAGGGATCGACAGAATGTTGACCTGTCTAACCCTAAGACCTTGGGGTCTAAGAAGTGCACCTTAGTACGTTAATCAAGAGAGTCAGTATAAGTCGGGTCAGGCCCCTATTGCGGGTGGATTGGTGTCTCCAGATCCCTTATGGGTGGACTAGGTTGCCAATGAGGTCATGGATCTTTATGGTCCAGAGGGGGCAGGGGGAGACGTGGTTCCTGCCTAGTCCTCCTGTTCCGAGGATCCTCTTAAAATTTGGGTAGGGGGTACGGAGGGGGGGGGAGGGAAAAAAAGGGGGGGAGGGGAAAGGTGAAGAGAGGGGGGGTTGTGGGGAGTAATGGAAGGAGGAGAAAGAGCAGGGCTTAGTTAAGAAGTCAAAGTAGCAGAATGAGGATAATGGCCATTACATTTGGAAGTTGCTGAATCCAACATCTAATGGAGAGGTCAGCATATTATATTTCTATATTTTCAGGTTGATAATATGTCTTAATAGGGTTGAGCGCGTGTGAATTTTAGCCAGGGGTTCCAAGTGTTGGTATACGCGACGATTTAATCTTTTGATATGTGGATCAGCTCCTCTAGTTCACTTATGCTTTTAAGTTTGGAGACCCATTCTCTCAAAGAGGGGGGGTTTAGTAGATTTCCAGTGGATCAGTATGCAGAGGCGAGCTGCATTGATCATGGAGACAGCTATGGATTTGCGGTAGTTTTCCCGGGGAATGTCACACAAGTGCAGAAGAAACTGGGAAGGGGAGAATTCCAGAGGCAGGGAAGATATATCAATTGTAAGGGTATGGACCCTTCGCCAGAAGATTTGAATTACAGGGCAGGACCACCAGATGTGTAGCAGGGAGCCCACCTCTTTCCCACAATGCCAGCATATGTTGGGGATAGACGGCATAGTTTTTTTGTAGCACTTCGGGCGTTTTGTACCATCTGGTAAATATTTTGTATCCATTCTCTTGTATATTCACATTTTAGTGAGCTTCTGTGAATAAGTAGGTGGACCCACTGCCAAGTGGCCTTGTCTAGCTCTTTCTCTAGCACTTCCTCCCAGAATTGGTGGGTGGACTACATGACAGAGTTGCTTCCCTGAAACAGGCCAGAGTAGATCACCGATATAATACGAATGTGGAGATGTGCTTGCGCAGAGTGATTCAAATTGTGTCATTGGTTTGGAGTGGTTTCCTCAGCGCCCTGGGTTGTCCAAAAAATGTTTAATCTGGAAGTACAACCAGAGAGGGAATTTGGATGTTTTAAATTGTTCAGTCAAGGTATTGTATCTAATGAATTTACTTCTGAAAAAGAATTGTCTGGCTTGGATACGGTTGTGTGGCCATTCATCCTTTAAGAAGTTCCTCAATTAGCCTGGTGGGAAGTCTGGGTTACCTCTCAAAGGGGTAATGGGGCTTACTTTGAAACACAGTGTATTGCTTACATGCTTTGTAAAATGTGTTCAGTATCAGACCTATGAGTGGGTGGGAGAAAAGTTCTGTTGGTATGCGCTTTCTGGGGAGCCAAGGTACCTCTCTCAATCTTGGTTCTGCAAGTGAATGCTCTATTTGGACCCATTTCTTACATTGGTAGTGGACGTTCCAGTCCACAACCCGGGTTAAGTGGGTGGCAGTATAGTAGCTGTGGAAGTCAGATAGACTAATACCTCCCTCCGTCTTTGGCAAAACAAATTTCTCCCAGCTAATTCTTGCACACTTAGCCTTCCAGAGGAATTGTCTGCACACAGCTTTATGTTTTGTGAAGAACACGGGGGGGTAATTGTATTGGGAGGGCCTGCATCTTATATAGCACTCGAGGGAGAATTGTCATTTTAAGGATGGAGGCCCTCCCAAACCAGGACAAATGTGGTATGTCCCAACGTTGTAAATCGCTCTGTATTTTCTGTATTTCTGTAAAAAAATTCCTTTTATAGGTTTCTGATGGTAGTCTGGGTATACAGTATGAATGCCCAGATATGGTATAGCAGTGGAAGCCCATTGGAACAGGAAGTTCTTCTTGCACAAATCCACTGTTTCAGAGGGGAGGGTCACGTTTAATGCGTGTGATTTGGAAAGATTAGATCAATCTTTAGATTGGATATGGCCCCAAACTGCTTTAGCTTATCCAAAAGGATTGGGAGCGAAGTTAATGGGGATGAAAGGAATAGTAGAACATCATCAGTGAAGGCGGCTATTTTAAGTTCCTGATCCCTTAGCTCAATGCCTTTTATGTCTGTGGTGGCTCTAAGTTGATGGAGGAAGGGTTCTAGTGTAAGGATATATAATATTGGGGAGAGGGGGCAACCTTGCCTCGTGCCATTATGGATGGGGAAGGCGTCCGGTAGGTGGCCATTAACACGTACCCTTGCAGTGGGGCTGGTGTAAAGGGATTGAATAAAATTCAGAATCCGTCTGCCCAGCCCCAGGGTTCGTAACACTGCTATCATATAATCCCAGGCCACTCTATCGAACGCCTTCTCTGGATCCATAGATAGAAAAAACCCTTTTCTCTGCGTGATCGTCAGCCAGTGGAGAACGTTCATCGCTTTGATGGTGTTGTCCCTGGCCTCTCTGCCAGGAACCAAACCTACCTGGTCCAGATTTATCCACTTTGGCAGGTATGTATTGAGCCAAGTTGCCAGAATTTTTGAAAAGAGCTTCACATCAACATTTAAAGGCTTACCTTAGGGGTTTTGTGTGGAAGTGAGAGAGAGTTGAAGGCTTCTAAAAACCTCGGACCCAACAGGTCTGGGAAACTCTTGTAGTATGACGCGGGTAACCCATCCGGGCCCGGGCATTTACCTGGTTTAGTGGTCATCAAGGCTGCTTCCCATTGCTCTGGGGTCAAGGGTGCATCTAAAGATGTGGCTTCCGCCTTCGTAAGTGACTTGGGGCTATATTGGGAAAGAAAATTTGAGATCAGTGAGTCCCTTTCCATGGGATTGCTAGTTGTAGATTAGTTAGGGCCAATGTTATATAGAAAACTATAGTATGTGTCAGGAATAGTCCCTCCAGCGGGTGGCGCTGCAGCTCGGGGATTCTTTGGCTGCAATTCCAGTATCCACCAGCGAGTGTCTCCCAGCAATCAGAGGCCCATGAGTCACCACCTGATGCTCATTACAGGAAGGATACTTAAACCCTGACTGCCATATGCATGGTGCCTTGGTGTTTTGTCTCCATGTGCCTCTGAATCCTGTAGCCTGCAATCCGGAAATCCTGTATCCTGTATCCGCTCTGGGACCCCTGTCTGCAGCCTGATCTTCCCCCCGTGTTCTCCAGCATCTGCTCCCTGTGCCTGTCTTGTCCTGCTCCCTGCCCCCTCTGCTGATCTCCCGTGTATGACCCTGGCCTGGCTTCGTTTACGGTTTGGACATTCCCCTTTACCTATTTAGGCAGTTTCACTACTTTTTGTTATTTAGTTACATTTCATGGTTTGTTATACTAGATGTGCGTTTTGATTACCATTTACCTTTCTTTTAATAAATCACTTTATTCACTTTACGTTGTGTCTGGTATTCTCTGTGCAGTTCACACATTTCTGGTCACACCAGTTGCTGACAGTATGTCTGGAACTGTGCCGCAATCTCATCATTTCTG
The DNA here is from genome assembly GCA_018402905.1 of Glandirana rugosa. Taxonomy (NCBI): domain Eukaryota; kingdom Metazoa; phylum Chordata; class Amphibia; order Anura; family Ranidae; genus Glandirana; species Glandirana rugosa. The sequence goes on from BLSH010497650.1 coordinate 19,356, forward strand.
GAGTGGGTGAACCCTTTATGATCTTTAATGTGGTGTACTGTGCGATCTAGGGTGCGCTGTTGTGTGATCCGTGTGAGGAGTCTGCCTGGTTTATTACCTTGTTTGTAAAATAGCCTGTGTGTTAGGATCCCTTTTTTCTTTTCTTTCTGAAAGAGAAGATCTTTCAACAAGGCTCTGGCTTCAGCTAATTCACCTCCCACCTGTAGTGCTCTAGATTTTTTTGTATTGGGCTTCCAGGGAGCTTACTTTGTGAGCTAGTTTTCTGATTTCTGATTGATGGGCTCTTTTTTTTTTGGCTATCAGAGAGATCATCTGACCTCTCACCACACATTTATGGGCTTACCATAATATTTGGGGGGGGGGGGGTAACGTCTGAGGTGTCATTTATCGTGAAGTAATCATTGATTGTCTGTGTGATGTCAGCTAGATCGGCTAGGTCTGAGAGCACCGAGGAATCCATACACCAAACTCTGGTATGAGACAAACGGTCCGGGAATCTGAGTGTCATGGTGATCGGGTTATGGTCTGAAATGTCCATAGTTTCAATTGTAGCTTTGTGAAGATATATTAAGTCTGTTTGTTTAATGAATAAGTAATCGATTCGCGAGTGTCTGTTATGCAGTGGAGAGTAAAACGTGAAGTCTCTCTCTCGGGAAAACAATGTTCTCCATGAGTCATGAAGTGTAAGTGAGGTTAGTTGGACTCTGGCCTGCTTAAGGGCGGAGTATGGGAGAGGTGTAGATCCGTTGGAGGTGTCCAGAAGTGGGTCAAGTGCCACATTAAGGTCTCCTCCCAATATCAGGAGGCCCTCCTGGAATGTAGAAAGTTTCAGGAGTTTCTCCCTCAGGAATGGAATTTGTTTGACATTCGGACAATATACATTTGCCAGGGTTATCGGCTTGTCTCGCCATGTACCTTTCAAGAATAAAAACCTCCCTTCCGGATCTTGAAGTATATCTATCTGATTAAAAGTACACTGACGAGACAGCACGATTGACACCCCTTTAGTTTTGGAATCTTCTGCAGTTGCATGAAACAACCATAGGGAACCTTTTATTGGACAGTTTGGGGATGGACGACTTTTTAAAATGTGTCTCCTGTAAGAAGATCACACGTGTGCTTCCGTCAGTATGTTGTTGCACTTTTCAGGGGTGTTAAGGTCTTTGGCATTAAGTGAGTATACCTTCAGCTCTAGCGGTGCTGCGGTACATTTGGGTGGTGCCATCTCTGTGTTAATGTGATGGCCAGATGAACTATCCTTATATCTCAAGTGATGTGGATGTTGCAATCAGAATATGTTGGGTAGGAACGTGCGGAGGTGAGGAAGGAAGGATGGAGAAAGCACTGAAAGGCGAATTTGTAGGAAAGGAATGGAATTAGATGCAAGTATGGAGAGGAGGAAAGAAGGAAGGAACAAGAGAAGAGGGGACGAAGAGGAAGAAAACGGGTAGGAAAGGGGAGATAAAAAAAGGGGGGGGAAGGAAAAGGGGGTCCCTAGGCGAAAAGGGAGCCCTTAGGCGAAAAGGGAGTGGTCTAAACCTGCAGGGGACAATTTGTCTAGTCCATAACCGAGAGGCTGGCCCTCCAGCAAGATATCTTGTTGCAGAAAACTTTTTCTCATGACACATAAAGAGCAATAATGATTCTGCAAGTACCTGTCTTGGGAGTAGTTTCTGCCATAGTTGGAGACATGTATATAAACAGTAGGAGCCACGTTTCCTGGGTTAGTCAGTGAGTAAGGGCTATAGCAATGTGGTCAAGAGGGGGAATTTCCAGCCTCCCCCACATGGCAAAAGCAGTCAGAGACCTAACCGTCTGCCAGAGGGCCACCAACCGGAGCCTTTCTGTCTGCGGCCTGGAATCTGAGATGCTTGGATGCTCAGACTCACTGCCTCTGTCCTGCCTGATCCTGTATCCACTAAGGGACCAGAGGCAGGCAAGGAGAGGGGTCCACATCAAATCGGGCCTCGACAGAAGTTGTAAAATTGAACGTTACGAGTAGGACACCCGGTTTGGAGGGATTGTCAGAAGAGCAGCTGGACAGATAAAATTGGAACTACAACATTGAAATAATTAAACCCCAAACAGGAACCTATAGCTGTGGAGGAACAGTAGATTTCTCCAAGTGTAAAGGAGTTCAGGTATCTGGGTGTGGAGGGAGATCCTGCAGACATGGCATAAGTTCTATATTTTTATGTTAGCGAATATCTATGGTGGGTCAACTATGAGGGAGCCCAGTCAGATTCACCTAATAATGAACGTGGGGCATGTAGGTAATTAGAATGTCTGTGGGATGTCTCCAGCATCTCTTTCAAATAAACAGCCCCTCTTACAGTTAGTTGTTTTCGGCCAAAGGAGTCAAGAACCGAAATCCAGGTCTGTGTGGTGGCCATGGAATGGGAGATAGCTATATATCTCCAATTTAGTGACTAGCTACTGTTACACTGGTTGTCATCTCAAGTCTTGAAGTAGCTGGTGGGTAGTTGCCCATAGAACGTAATAAGATTCCAGGACCCTCATTCAGATCAGTAGAGTGGGGCTCTTGAAGTTGAGTTCTGAGGGCACAAGGGTGACAGGAGGGTTGGAGTATTGTCTCATTCTGTAAAGGGGTAGCTCCCAACTGGTGAGAAATACATTATTGCTCACCTGAGGCCGTATACTTCAGTCAGTGATAAAGCAGGTAAGTTTGTCTTGCTGAGATTGTACATGCAAGTTGGACCTAATCGTGATCTCTTGCAACATTGTCTCCGCCATCTTGAGATAAAGGTTTACACCTGTTCCAAAAGAGGTCTTTAGGTGTAGTGTTGTACGTATAGTTGTGTCAAGCGACTATTCCCTTGGGTCTGTCTTATGCCTTACTGAGGTGGGCGAGCGTCTAGGTGGTGCATCTGTCTCCATATCTCCGCGGTGTCTCCGTGGGCATGTAGAGGAAGGCCTTCTATGTCTCTGACGGGATCTTTGGTGTCGTGGAGATTCGTCTGGATGAACAGGGATCCATGGTTCTGGTTGTAGGAGTGTACTGTACCATTCCGGGACTTCCACTCTGAGGATTGCCAGGCATTTGCAGAAGCCTTGTAGGTCTGCGGGTATTCTCAGTGACGCTGTGCGGTTGCCTGAAGTCGCCTGCAGCCAAAAGGGAAATTTCCACTTGTAGGCAATATGCCTATCCCATAGTACCTGCAGGAGGGGGCGCAATTCACGTCTATGTTGTAAAGTAGAGTTGAGCGAACACCTGGACGTTCAGGTTCAGAGGGTCCGAATGAACTTCTGAAAAAAGTCCGGGTTCGGCACCGAACGTTGCCCGAACGTTATCCCGGACCCCAAACCCCATTGAAGTCAATGGGGACCCGAACTTTTAGGCACAAAAATGGCTGTAACAAAGTCCTGGCAAGTGCTAGAGGGCTGCAAAAGGAAGTAAAATGGGGGTAAGAGTAGGGCAAGTGCCCTACAAAAAAATGGGGATAGGGAAAATAAATTAAAATCAAATAAACTAGGAGATGATTTTTGAACAATGTGTCACTTACAGCTGCAGCTAGAACCTCTCCCTTTAGAACTAGGAGATGATTTTTGAACAATAATCTGTCCCTCTAAGCAGAAGCCTCTACCTAGTGCAGTCAGATCGCTCAAAGCAGCAGTATGTGAAATCTCAAATTACTCCCACAATCTGATCGTTGTGTACAATCCCACAATCTGATCGTTGTGTATGATCGCACAATCTGATCGTTGTGTACGATCGTAACGATCGTTGTGTTAGGCACGGTTTGATCTGCAATGTGTCACTCAAAGCAGCAGTATGTGAAATCTCAAATTACTCCAACAATCTGATCATTGTGCACGATCGTAGCGATCATTGTGTTATGCAGAGTTTGATCTGCAATCTGCAACTCATAGCAACAGTATGTGAAATCTAAAATTTCTGCTACCTGTCCCTCAGAGCAACAGCAGTAGTAATCTCAGGATGCAGGATCAGATGTTAAAATGTCTGCAATCTCTCCCTCACAAAAACGCCGGCAGCTTCCTCTCCCTATACTAACGCAAGAGCATGTGACATGCAGCACTGTGACTCCAGCTTATAAAGAGGCTGGGTCACATGATGCACTGGCCAATCACAGCCATGCCATTAGTAGGCATGGCTGTGATGGCTTCTAAGGGCAAACCAGTGAAACGTTTGTTGATTGGCTGCCCTGCAGCTATTCAACATGTGTGATCAACTACCAGAACCCGAACCCGAACGTTTTTTGAAATGTCCGTGTTTGGGTCCGGGTCCTGGACACCCTAAAGTTCGGTATGGACCCGAACGTTACAGTCCGGGTTCGCTCAACACTATTGTAAAGTAATGGGGGAGAGATCCTGATATAGTTGGATATGGGCCCCCTCATGCCTTAGGTGATCATGGTTGCGGGCAGCTCTTAATATGTCTTCTTTTTGAACAAAGTTAATTAGACAACAAATTATGTCTCTGGGGAGTTCATTCCCCCAACCCTGAGGGCGGAGAGCACAGTGGCACCTCTCCATTTCAATGGGAGCATCATGAGGTCTCCCCAGAAGGGTAGTAAATATAGCCCAGACTGCAGGTTGAAATTTGGGACCCTCTATAGTCTCTGGCAACCCCCTTATTCTGATATTATGATGTCTCCCCCGGTTCTCTAAATCTTCTAGGTGCCTGTGAATGTCAAAAATGTGCTGGGCTTGCACACTGGAGGAGCACTGTATTTGTTGTATGGCCGCGCTGTGGGTCATGGCGGCCGCCTCCACGTGTTCGAGCCAGCCTGCGACTGCCCTGAGATCATCCTTTAGATCTGAGATGGTGGCAGAGAGGGTGTTCTTGATGTCTAGAGCCACCATCTGCAGATCATTAATCGTTAGGGAGTGTGTGACTGGCAGCGGCAGGGTACCTGTAGGAAGAGCGGTGAAGCTGTCCTGTGATCCGGGCCGTGCGGTGTTACTACAGTCCGCGGTTTGTGACATTGCCTGGGCCTCTGGCTGTTGCGTGCAGATAATGGTGGGGATCGTCCTGCTGAGCTGCGCGGACTGCTCGTCCTGGAGTCTGACCAGTGTAGGTCCACGTCCTGCCATCTTGGTGGTGGTGGAAAGATTGCTGTACCCGCTGATTGTGGTGTTTTGGAGGTAGTGGGTGACGGAGCTCCACTATTCAGCGGCCATCTAGGTCTCTACCCAGACCACGCCCCCTCTGGTATGGATTTTATGGGGAACCCCGTGCCAAAATTAAAAAAAACAACAACATGAGGGTCCCCCCAAAAGTCCGTACCAGGCTCTTCAGGTCTGGTATGGATTTTAAGGGGAACCCCACAACAAAAAATCCAAACCAGACCCTTATCCCAGCACGCAGCCCTGGCATGGCAGGAGGGGGTGGGGACGAGCGAGCGCCCCCCCCCCTCTGAACCATGCCAGGCCACATGCCCTCAACATATGGAGGATGCTTTGGAGGTCCCCCCAAAGCACCTTGTCCCCATGTTGATGGCGATAAGGGCCTCTTCCCCACAACCCTTGCCGGTGTTTGTGGGGGTCTGCGGGTGGGGGGCTTATCGGAATCTGGAAGCCCCCTTTAATAAGGGGGCCCCCAGATCCCAACCCCCCATGTGAATAGGTATGGGGTACATTATTCCCCTACCCATTTACCAAAAAAGAGTAAAGTGTAAAAAAACAAGAGGCAATTTTTGACAAGTCCTTTATTTGTGTAAAATAGCTCTTCTTCTTTCTCCTTTCTTCCTCCATCTTCTCCTGCCCTGATCCTTCTTCTGGTCTTCTTCTGCTTCTTCTTTCAGTCTTCTTGCTTCCTCTCTTTGCCTTCAGTTTTCATCTTCTTCCTTCTTGTTTCACCGCCCGTGCCCGCTGCCACAGCTGTGCTGTCCAGAGACGTCTCCCAGAATGGGCGGTCTGCAGTCTGACAGTTATTTTATAGGTAAGGGTGGGGCCACCCAGGGACATAAACGAGTGACCCGTCCCCTTCTGATGTCATTCACCGTCAGAGGGGTGGGTCACCCAATTGCATCACCAGGTGGCCCCGCCTCTTCTTATAAAAGAAATGTCAAACTGAAGAACGCCTATTCTGGGAGACGCCGCTAGAGTGAACGGCTACAGCAGCAGGAGAGCGATGGCGGTGAAAGAAGGAAGAAGAAGATGAAGACAGGCAGCAAGAAGACCGAAAGAAGAAGCAGAAGACCAGAAGAAGGATTGGGGCAGAAGAAGATGGAGGAAGAAAGAAGAAGAGCTATTTTACACAATAAAGGACTTGTCAAAAACTGCCTCTTGTTTTTTTTTAACACTTTTATTCTTTTTGGTGAATGAGTAGGGGTACAATGTACCCCATACCTATACACATTGGGGGGGTTGGGATCTGGGGGCCCCCTTATTAAAGGGGGCTTCCAGGTTCTGATAAGCCCCCCCGCCCGCAAACCCCCACAACCACCGGCAATGGTTGTGGGGATGAGGCCTTTCTCCCCATCAACATGGGGACAATATGTTTTGGGGGTTACCCCATGTTGAGGGCATATGGTCTGGTATGGTTTAGGGGGGGCTCGCTCGTCCCCACCCCCTCCTGCCATGCCAGGGCTGCGTGCTGGGATAAGGGTCTGGTTTGGATTATGGGGGGACCCCACACCATTTTTTTTTATTTGGTGCGGGGTTCCCCTTAAAATCCATTCCAGACCTGAAGGGCCTGGTACGGACTTTGGGGGGGACCCTTACACAATTTTTTTATTATTTTGGACAGGTTCCCATTAAAATACATACCAGACCTGAAAGGTCTGTTACAGACTTTGTGGGAGAACATGAAATGACCAATTGTCAGCGCAGATACTATGGTAACAACCAAAACTGTAAATAAATACATAGACCGAACAGGGGATGAGGGTCCCCTACAAATGCATGGATGTATGGTAACGTCTACTTATCTAATACAATGGGAGGGATCAAGTCCAGATAAGTTCACACCAAGGCTGAGCTGGCCAGAAGTAGAAAGGGCTTCTGAAGAAGGCAGGGGTGCCTCTAAGTGTAAACCGTAAATATTTATTATAACAAGAAGTGCAAAGGTACTCACAAAGGTAGTAGTGCAAATCGCATTGCAGTGTCAGCCACTGCGGGCTTAGTGTCCATAAAGTGCGTTGCTGTCACCAAGGAAAGAATGAAGGCTGTCTCCAGAGTATACAAGGAAAGAACGGTGGTTTCCGGCACTTCCTGGTCTTCGTCTGGCGGAGTGTGTCATCACTTCCGGTTCCGGTGGGCAACTTCTGGTGACGCGTTGTCGGGGACTCCTCCCATTCCTCAGGCCGTGTATGCACCATTGTAGGTGTGGGCAAATTTATGGGCAGATTCACAGGTGACGTGGAACAAGGGTGCACGCCCCTTCAACGTACCTCCCAGCACATGTGCAAATGTAGGACACTAATAGAAAGCTGGATGGTGATGTGGAAAATACATAGCATAGCAGTACACCAATGAACTAAAACAACAAAGACCATAGATAATCGTTTAAAAAGGTTGTGGGATTGCTGGAGAGAAAGTGTAATACTGTGTAAAGAATGTGAGGATGTATAAAAAATGTGGGAATTTATATAAAATGTATAAAAAAAGTTTAAAAGGCAACAGTGACCCCTAGAGGGGCCTGAGGATATAGGACGTGTTCCCTTAGCAGATCTGGTTTCTAATAATGCATAAAAAGGATAAAATTCATAAAATATGTAAGGGGATTTTAAACATTAAAAATAGTACATTCATATGGGTCAGGTTATCTCCAAGGTTGTGAGAGGGATCAATTATGTAGATTTTGTTGTTGATGGGACCGTATTTGATTATGATAAAAATAATAATAATAAAAAATATAATATAAATTTAGAAATAAAGAAAAAGAATCTTATATATATATATATATATTGGTACTGGATTGGGGTATTCCACACCCTGAGGGAAAGTGATCATTAGTGTATGTCTCAAACCCAGTATATCAAGACCAGTATTAGATTAGAGGTACAGTTATGAATAATTTAAATTAACACATTGGTTTCCAGTTCTTCGTTGAGGCCGCCTGGCGAGAGGAGGTTGAGGTGATAAATCCAATAGACCTCTCGCTGGCACAACCGTTTGAATCTCTCAGCTGGGGGGAGGGTGGGCGGTATGGATTCAATGATCCACACCCGCAGACCCTCTGAGGATTGGTCATGAAACTCAAGAAAGTGTCTGGGTACACTGTGTTTATCACAGCCTCCCTCAACAAACCTCCTGTGCTTACCAAATCTTTTTCTCAGTTTTCTAATTGTTCTCCCAACATAAATTAGGCCACAGGGACACGAGAGACAGTAGACCACATGATCGGTAGAGCAATTGAAAAATTCAGAAATGTTGTACGTTTTCCCCTTTATGGAAAAACTTTTTTCCCCGTGTGTAACATGTTTACACGTGAGACAGAGTTTTACGACATTGGAACATACCTACTAATGGTGTTAGACAAAGCTGATTAGGGCCAGTAGAGTGGGATTGTTTAAGTTTACTAGGGGCTACCATGTTTTTTATGCAGTGAGCTTTCCTATATGATACCTTAGGTTTGGGTGGGATACGTTTTTTCAAATGGGAGTCTTCCAATAGGATGGGCCAATGTCTGGCAAGCACTTTCTCCATCTTCTTGTATTTGGCATGGAATTGTGTGGTGAATCTCACAGGTTGTGTCGTGGGTCCCAAATTTTTGGATGGTTCCTTAGTAGGGGAGATTGTGGCATAATGGGAGTAAGCTTTGTTTATCGATTCAGATGGAAAACCTTTTTCTGCAAATTTATTCATCAAGAGTTGACTCTGTTCTCTATAATCCGTGCTCCGTGTACAGTTCCTACGGAGCCTGCAAAATTGACTCTTAGGGATGTTCGAGATCCAACGTGGGTGGTGGCAGCTCTGGTAGTGGAGTTAGGAATTCCCCGCCGTGGGTTTGACGTAGTTTTTGGCAAGGATTCTACCTTCCTTGTGAAAGAGATGCAAATCCAAAAAGGCTAATTGGTGTTAGTCCTGTACCGAGGTGAATGATAGACCAAATTGATTGTCATTACAATATTGGACAAATTCATCAACCGAATCCTCCGATCCATCCCAAATGACTGTCATCAATATACCTCCCATAATAGACTATACAGGAGGCAAAATGGCACCAATTTTGCCCCTAGCTATGCCAACCTCACTATGGGCTTCTGGGAATCCTCCCACATTTGGTGAAACAACCCTTTTGACTTCCGTATAGTCTATTACGGGAGGTATATTGATGACATCATAGTCATTTGGGATGGATCGGAGGCTTCTGTTGATGAATTTGTCCAATATTGTAATGACGATCAATTTGGTATATCATTCACCTCGGTACAGGACTAACACCAGTTAGCCTTTTTGGATTTGCATCTCTTTCACGAGGAAGGTAGAATCCTCGCCAAAAACTACGTCAAACCCACGGCGGGGAATTCCTAACTCCACTACCAGAGCTGCCACCACCCACATTGGATCTCGAACATCCCTAAGAGTCAATTTTGCAGGCTCCGTAGGAACTGTACACGGAGCACGGATTATAGAGAACAGAGTCAACTCTTGATGAATAAATTTGCAGAAAAAGGTTTTCCATCTGAATCGATAAACAAAGCTTACTCCCATTATGCCACAATCTCCCCTACTAAGGAACCATCCAAAAATGTGGGACCCACGACACAACCTGTGAGATTCACCACACAATTCCATGCCAAATACAAGAAGATGGAGAAAGTGCTTGCCAGACATTGGCCCATCCTATTGGAAGACCCCCATTTGAAAAAACTGATCCCACCCAAACCTAAGGTATCATATAGGAAAGCTTGCAGCATAAAAAACATGGTAGCCCCTAGTAAACTTAAACAGTCCCACTCTACTGGCCCTAATCAGCTTTCTCTAATACCATTAGTAGGTATGTTCCAATGTCGTAAAACTCTGTGTCTCACGTGTAAACATGTTACACACGGGCAAAAAAGTTTCTCCATAAAGAGGAAAACGAACAACATTTCTGAATTTTTCAATTGCTCTACCGATCATGTGGTCTACTGTCTCTCGTGTCCTTGTGGCCTAATTTATGTTGGGAGAACAATTAGACAACTGAGAAAAAGATTTGGTGAGCACAGGAGGTTTGTTGAGGGAGGCTGTGATAAACACAGTGTACCCAAACACTTTCTTGAGTTTCATGACCAATCCTCAGAGGGTCTGCGAGTGTGGATCATTGAATCCATACCGCCCACCCTCCCCCAGCTGAGAGATTCAAACGGTTGTGCCAGCCAGAGGTCTATTGGATTTATCACCTTGACCTCCTCTCGCCGGGCGGCCTCAACGAAGAACTGGAAACCAATGTGTTAATTTAAACAATTCATAACTGTACCTCTAATCTAATACTGGTCTTGATATACTGGGTTTGAGACATACACTAATGATCACTTTCCATCAGGGTGTGGAATACCCCAATCCAGTAGCAATATATAGAAGATTATTTTTCTTTATTTCTGAATTTATATTATATTTTTTATTATTATTATTATTTTATCATAATCAAATACGGTCCCATTAACAAAAAAATCTACACAATTGATCCCTCTCACAACCTTGGAGATAACCTGACCCATATGAATATACTATTTTTAATTTTTAAAATCCCCTTACATATTTTATGAATTTTATAATTTTTATGCATTATTAGAAACCAGATCTGCTAAGGGAACACTTCCTATATCCTCAGACCCCTCTAGGGGTCGCTGTTGCCTTTTAAACTTTTTTTATACATTTTATATACACTGTGTGCAGAATTATTAGGCAAATGAGTATTTTGACCACATCATCCTCTTTATGCATGTTGTCTTACTCCAAGCTGTATAGGCTCGAAAGCCTACTACCAATTAAGCATATTAGGTGATGTGCATCTCAGTAATGAGAAGGGGTGTGGTTTAATGACATCAACACCCTATATCAGGTGTGCATAATTATTAGGCAACTTCCTTTCCTTTGGCAAAATGGGTCAAAAGAAGGACTTGACAGGCTCCGAAAAGTCAAAAATAGTGAGATATCTTGCAGAGGGATGCAGCACTCTTAAAATTGCCAAGCTTCTGAAGCGTGATCATCGAACAATCAAGCGTTTCATTCAAAATAGCCAACAGGGTCGCAAGAAGCGTGTGGAAAAACCAAGGCGCAAAATAACTGCCCGTGAAGTGAGAAAAGTCAAGCGTACAGCTGCCAAGATGCCACTTGCCACCAGTTTTGCCATATTTCAGAGCT
>BLSH010497650.1:31287-70797 GCA_018402905.1 Glandirana rugosa
GGAAGGAGTCCGGCACATACGTGGTAACATCCACACCCGTTTAAATACCCGTCTAAGTGTCCACTGCACCTTGTTCCCACGTACGGGGAAGTTACTTGGAGGGTCGTGTACACGTTTACATCCTGTGATTGTCTTTCGACCTACCGTTACACCTTTTATTTATCGTATCGTCATGTGGTTACTTGATTTTGTTGTTTATGGTATCTATTAACAAATTTTTCCAACACCCTAACGACCTCTCTTTCACATTATGACACATTTCTTACACTCCTTTTGATATTAATGAGTTTTTGGAATCATTGAGAACATGGTTGTTGTTCAATAATAAAATTATTCCTCAAAAATACAACTTGCCTAATAATTCTGCACTCCCTGTACATTCCCACATTTTTTATACATCCTCACATTCTTTACACAGTATTACACTTTCTCTCCAGCAATCCCACAACCTTTTTAAACAATTATCTATGGTATTTGTTGTTTTAGTTCATTGGTGTACTGCTATGCTATTTATTTTCCACATTGCCATCCAGCTTTCTGTTAGTGTCCTACATTTGCACATGTGCTGGGAGGTTCATTGAAGGGGCATGCACCCTTGTTCCACGTCACCTGTGAATCTGCCCATAAATTTGCCCACACCTACAATGGTGCATACACGGCCTGAGGAAGGGAAGGAGTCGCCGACAACGCGTCACCAGAAGTTGCCCACCGGAACCGGAAGTGATGACACACTCCGCCAGACGAAGACCAGGAAGTGCCGGAAACCACCGTTCTTTCCTTGTATACTCTGGAGACAGCCTTCATTCTTTCCTTGGTGACAGCAACGCACTTTATGGACACTAAGCCCGCAGTGGCTGACACTGCAATGCGATTTGCACTACTACCTTTGTGAGTACCTTTGCACTTCTTGTTATAATAAAAATTAACGGTTTACACTTAGAGGCGGGCCTGCCTTCTCCTTTTTGAATTTGTGGGAGAACGCTATGCAATTTTTAAAAACATTTTAGAGCCGGGTTCCGCTTAAAATTCATACCAGACCTGAGGGGCCTGATATGGACTGGGGGGGTGGGGGTGGTCAACGCAATGCTTTTTCAGTGATTTTATCTATATTGCCAGGAACAGCAATACATTACAGCCGCGGTAATAAAATAACAATTTTTGGAAATGTCATTTTGCTCTGGCTATGTTCTAAACATCACAGAGGTGTGCCCTTTTACAGGCAGACTAAGGGGACCCCCCAGGCACAATATTTAAAGATTTTTTTCATTTTTTTTCACTTTAAGCATTATTAAAATCACTGCTCCTGAAAAAACGATTAATTAAAAAACTTTTTTTTTCATTGATACATGTCCCCTAGGGTAGGACCCGGGTCCCCATACACGTTTTAGGGCAATAACATTGCATATAAGCCTTTAAAATTAGCACTTTTGATTTTTCATGTTCGGGTCCCATAGACTTTAACGGTAACTCCAATATTCGTGCAACCTTTTGCCTGTTCGCATGTTCTGGTGCGAACTAAACCGGGGGGTGTTCGGCTCATTCCTTGGTTCTGGTATGTATCTACTATAACAGGAGGAACTCCAGTGCCCCATGTACTTGATGATATAGGAAGAGAACCCTGTTTGGAAGCTGAAGATGCTGCCCCAATCCTAAATGAATGTCCCAAAAATTGTTTTGAATTTAAGCCTAATTTGGCGATTAAGATCCTGACATGAGAAACAAACTGCTTTGAAGTGAGAGAATGCATGGAAAAAGGGAGGAAAGGGCTGTCCAGTGCAGCCACTGTAAATTGATTGCAGAGAAGGTCAAACACTTCCATCGGACACCAGTTACTGTTGGTTCCGTAGTATTTTTCCACAAACCCCTGGCCTGTCTGTCTATTCTTGTTATTGGGAAGTTGTAAAGCGTTGTGGTCCAGGTCTGAGGAAGTCAAAAAAACTCAAGTAGATGGCTGGCTTGAGCACTAAACCGAGACCTGCACTAAAAGGGGAAGAAGACAATAAGTCTGAAATACCATGGGAAATCTGTCCCGTGACTGGTAGACGTGACAGATGTGACCATCCCTGAGTTCTCTGAATACCCCTCAGCATGGCTTTGAGAGGGCGAGCCGCAAAAATGGATGGACTATTAGGAGTCTGCAGAGACCTGAAGTGCTGGACACCTGACAAGGCCAATTCGCAGTGAAAGCCATTACATAACTGATGTCTTCCGAACAACTGCAAGGGTATAGATTCATGACCCTGTGAAAAATCTTCCAACCCGTGGTATAAGCCTTCAGTGTATTCCTGGATAATGAACCATTAACCAGATTGATCGCCTGTGTCCAGAATGTGATTAATCCATGACCAGCAGGGAGTAAGGAGAAACTAGCTTACCCACCAGCTCTGCTTCTAGGTGCCGTAAGAAAACTTGTGGGAGATTAAGTCGAGATAATGCATCGGCTGTGCCATTGTGATTCCCACTGATTTATTCTCCCAAGAAAATGAAACTTGTACGTCAGGCCTAGCCATGTCGACCTACACATAAAGAACATGATGAGAAGGGACCCCAATCTACCTTTATTAATGATCTTGGCTGTGGCCAAATTATCCATAAAGAAAATCACTAAGTTCCCTGACCAAACTGGTCCCCATGCAACTGCTGTCGCCAGTATTGGGCACATTTCTAACAATGCCGAAGTATGAGCAAACCTGGGCAGACAAAATACTGCCAGGGGGCCAAGGGCTGGCCAGCCAATTTCTGTCGGCAAAACCGTCTGAGGCAGCAGCGTCTGAAAACACTCTTGGAGACTTGCTCGTGGGTTGTGGAATGAGCATGGAAATGCTATTCCAGTCACACAGAAACCGGTCCCACGTGATTAGGTTGGCTCATGCATCTGCTTGCAACCTGATGACCGAGTCCTGATACAGGGGTAGGAGGGCCAGTAACCTGGAAACAAACGATCTACCTTGTGGAATAATTCTCATGGCATGATTTAGCATCCCTAAAAGAGACTAAGTATTTTTTGGAACAGACTGGGGACCGAACAAAAAGATGAATAGTCTGATGTATCCTGAGCAGTTTCTCCCTGGGCAGACTCGCAATCATGGAATTATAGTCGAGTGTGAAGGCCGGACCTTCCACTTTATGGGCAGCCAATGGGATATTTAACTCAAAAAACAGTCCTATAAGAGACTGTAGATCCCTGGGTCTTCTAACAGCAAAAAATCATCTAGATAGGGAACTTTCCCCTGACAACCTTTGCAATTATCCAAGATCCAATGGAGTGCTTGGGCAAAGATGTCAAACAAGCAAAGATTGCTTTTTGACCCAAACCTGGTGACAAAATAATAACGTTCTCACCATTTAATGCCATGCCAGAGTGCAGGTTTGATAGGAAATAGCTTGAAAGCATTGGCAATATTCGCTTTGGATAACCAAGTACCCCTAGCTAACTGTAAAATGTGCTGGTTAGCCAAATCGATGGATGAGTACTTTAGTGAACATTCCTCCAAGGGAATGAGGGAACTGAGGCTTGAAATGTGAGATGAATGAGGCACAGACAAATTGTAAATCAATCAATATTTATTTGAACACTTGCCACAGACCAGCCCAACTGTGCTGACCCTCCACATGCAGAATGGTGGTGAAACAAACAGACCAATCACAAACCCCTTGGACACTTCTGCCTCCAGTAACTCATTGACAATGGGATCATGACTGTCTGCTGACAACAAATTCCTACATTCAAAAGACTCATTCGGAAGAGTAGTAAGGCCTGTGTGAAAGAATACTGAAAATCCATCCAGTAAGAACTGTCTGAAGGCTGGGGATGGATGGTTTTCTAAACAAGCCACTAGCAAGGAGACAGTGACTTGACTTAGAGAAGGATTGCCTTCCAAGGCGTGCCACCATCCTTTAAGTCAAAATGTGAAATATACAGGAAAACCTCTATAGAAAAGGGTGGACTTTGTAGGCACACACGCGACTACGAAAATATAATAAAATATGTTTTTTATTCCATACAAAGTTAAAAATGTCTAATGAAGACTGCAATCTCCTTCCAACTCCTGTTGGAAGGAGAGGACGTGGTCGAGGTGTGCCAGCTACACGCACAGGGGAAACACCTTCCTCAGGTAGCCAACAGAACCTTCACCGAAACAGAAAAGACAAGCGATTCCCCACTAAGTGCGGTAGAGGGTTAAAAACAACCAATTTATTAAAATTGCACTTACAAGAAAAGTGTTTATCGGGCATGTATAGAGTCCAGGTGTCCCAGTCAGGGTGGTCCGTGTGCTGGGGGTCCCGCCTTCACATGTGTCTGGTCGCTCTGGTGGGTTCCGAGGCTCCAGCAGGTGGGCGAGAGGAAGAACCAGGCGTGGCGAACCAATGGGAGGCTGGAGGAAGGCTGTTCCAGGTGCACGTTTGGAGCAATCTGTGCTCCTTCGTCAGGCCTCCTGCCCAATCACTTCTGTTGCAGGATGAGGACATGGAAACACCAGCGCAGCACGTCTCTGATGATGACGAAACACAGGTGCCAACTGCTGCAGCTTGCCTCAGTGTGCAGACTGACAAGGAGGGCAGTGATGAAGGGTGGGTGGAAGATGATGTGGAGGATGATGAGGTCCTAGACCCCACATGGAATGAGGGTCATGCGAGTGACGTGGGCAGTTTGGAGGAAGAGGTGGTGGTCGCACATAGGCACCAGCACAGCAAAAGAGGAAGCAGGTTGCAAAATCGGAGCGAGCGTCCCCTAGACAGTATGTCTGCTACTTCCCACCGCACCCAGGGACCTAGCACACCAAAGGCAGCTCAAAGGCGTTCCCCCGCGTGGCAGTTCTTCAGACAATGTGCTGACGACAAGACACGAGTGGTTTGCAAGCTGTGCAATGAGCCGGGGCATAAATGTTCTAAACCTGAACACAAACCCCATAACCAGGCATCTAAATTCAAGGCACAAGTTGCATTGTAATAATTACCTCAAAATCCAAGAAAGGTCTCGGCCTCCTCCTGCTTCCTCTTCTTCTGCTGCCTCGGCCTCTTCCTCCACCTCTACAGTGACAGTGTCACCTGCCACCCAGCAAACAGACGATATGACAGCAACGCCACCATGTCCGCCACCGTCCCCAAGCATTTCCACATGGTCCCATGGAAGCTTACAGCTGTCCATCTCCCAAACACTGGAGAGAAAGAGGAAGTACCCCCCTACCCACCCACGATCCCTAGCCCTGAATGCCAGCATTTCTAAATTCCTGGCATTTGAAATGCTGTCATTCCGTTTGGTGGACACGAACAGTTTCAAAAACCTGATGGAGGTGGCTGTCCCACAGTACGTGGTTCCCAGCCGCCACTACTTTTCCAGGCGAGCCATCCCTTCCCTGCACAAACAAGTCGGGACAAGATCAAGTGTGCACTGCGCAACGCCATCTGTGGCAAGGTCCACATAACCACTGATACATGGACCAGTAAGCACGGGCACGGACGCTATATCTAGCTAACTGCACACTGGGCAAATGTAGTGGCGGGTGGGCCTGAGCCGGCTAGCCATTTGGCACATGTCCTTCCACCACCGAGGATTGCAGGGCATTTCTCTTTGCCTCCTGTTGCCTCCTCCTCCTACTGCGCTTCCTCCTCCTCGACCACCTACTCATCCGCTCAGCGTAACACCTTCACCACCAACATCAGCACATCCAGGGGGAAACGACAGCAGGCTGTTTTAACCACTTCACCCCCGGAAGGATTTCACACTTTAGGATCAGAGCCCTTTTTGCGATTCAGCACTGCGTTGCTTTAACTGACAATTGCACAGTTGTGCGACGTTGTACCCAAACAAAATTTGCGTCCTTTTTTTCCCACAAATAGAGCTTTCTTTTGGTGGTATTTGATCACTGCTGCGTCATTTCTGATCATCGCTATAAACAAAAGAAGAGCGACAATTTTGCAAAAAAACCCAAATTTCTTACCTTTTGCTAAAATCCAAATCCAAAAAAAATATAAAACATTTTTTTTCATCGGTTTTGACCGATTTTTATATTCCTCCTCATATTTGTGATAAAAAAAAATTGCAATCAGCGTTTATTGATTGGTTTGCGCAAAAGTGGCCGCATTTACGGACGATGAGAATTCATTTCTGGGCTTTTTATTTTTTTTTCTTTTTTACTAGTAATGGTGGCGATCTGCGATTTTTAGCGGTACTGCGATATTGCAGCGGACATATCGGACCATTTTGACACTTTTTTGGGACTATTGGCATTTATACAGCGATCAGTGCTATAAAAATGCACTGATTACGGTGTAAATGCCATTGGCAGTGAAGGGGTTAACCTGGAGGGGGCGCTCTAAGGGTTAACTGTGTTCCCTGGGCGTGTTATAACTGTGTGTGGGCTGCCCTAGCAGGGGAAGGGGAGCGATCACAGCTTCCATATAGAGGAAGGCTGTGATCACAGCCCTTCCCCCCCCTCTCACAGAACGGAGCTCCATTCTTTCACTGCTGGGGGGGCATTGCGGGTAGCCGGCAGAGATCGAGTCCGCCGCACCCGCTCCCTAGCCCCCCCCGAACACAGTGAGCGCGCCTCCGGCGGCGCGCGCGCTCACAGTGCATGATATCGCAGCTGCCGCCGGCAAGTGGTTAAAACTGATATGTTTGGGGGATAAACCCCACACTGCGCAGGAGCTGTGGAAGGGCATTGAACAACAGACCAATGAGTGGTTGTTGCCACTGAGTCTCAAGCTCGGCATGGTGGTTTGCGACAATGGCCGAAATCTCGTAGCGGCTCTGGGCCGAGCCGGTTTTACGCACATCCCTTGCCTGGCGCATGTGCTGAATTTGGTGGTACAGAATTTTCTAAAAAACTACCCGGATAGGTCAGAGCTGCTGCATAAAGTGCAGGCCATCTGTGCGCACTTTCGGCGTTCTCACCCTGCTGCTGCTCGCCTGTCTGCGCTGCAACGGAACTTCGGCCTTCTAGCTCACCGCCTCATATGCGACGTGCCCACAAGGTGGAACTCCACCTTGCACATGCTGGAGAGACTGTGCGAGCAGCAGCAGGCAATAGTGGAGTTTCAGCTGCTGCATGCACGGGTCAGTCGCTCTGCGGAACAGCAGCGCTTCACCACCAACAAGTGGGCCTCCATGCGAGACCTGTGTAGTGTATTGCGCTGTTTTGAGTACTCCACCAACATGGCCAGTGCCGATGACGCTGTTCTCAGCGTTACTATGCCACTTCTATGTCTCCTTGAAAAAACACTTCGGGCCATGATGGAAGAGAATGTGGCACAGGAGGAAGAGGGGTAATTTCCACGGTTATCAGGCCAGTCATTCACAAGTGGCTCAGAGGGTGGGTTCCTGCACCAGCACAGGCCAGGTCAAAAATATTCAAGCCAGGGCACAGTTCTGGAGGACGAGGAGGACGAGGAAGATGAGGAGGAGGAGGAGGAATCGCAGCAGGGTGGCACCCAGTGCAGCTCGTGGGCATCACTGGAGCGTGGCTGGGGGGATACAGAGGACACAGATAATATACCTCCCACAGAGGACAGCTTGTCTTTGCCTCTGGGCAGCCTGGCACACATGGCTGTCGTTGTGCAGGCACTGCAGCATGTAGTCGGCCGAGTTGCCCACATTGTAACTTCTTCTGATTACTGGGTGGCCCCCCTGCTGGATCCCCATTACAAGGACAATGTGCCATCCTTAATTCCCTCACTGGAGTGTGAGAGGAAGATGCGCGACTACAAGCGCACTCTGGTAGACGCGCTGCTGAGGGCATTCCCAAATGACACCGGGGGCTCAATGGAAGCACAAGGCGAAGGCAGAGGAGGAGGAGGAGGAAGAGGCCACCAGCGCAGCTGTGCTACCGCCAGCACCTCAGAAGGCAGGGTTAGCATGGCCGAAATGTGGCAAAGCTTTGTTAGCAGCCCGCCACAACAAACAGCACCACCAGCTGATAGACAACGTCTTAACAGGAGGCAGCATTTCAGCAACATGGTGCAAGAGTATGTTTGCACACGCCTACACATACTGACTGATGGGTCTGCCCCATTCAACTTCTGGGTCTCCAAATTGGCCACATGGCCTGACCTTGCCCTTTATGCCTTGGAGGTGCTGGCTTGCCCTGCAGCCAGTGTATTGTCTGAACGTGTGTTTAGCACGGCAGGGGGCGTTATCACAGACAAGCACAGCCAACTTGGACAAGCTAACCTTTATTAAAATGAACCAGGTATGGATCCCACAAGACTTGTCTGTACCTTGTGCAGAATAAACATTTAGACCGGACTCACACAGCCATTTGTATACTTGTTTTTTTGAATAGGCCTCAAAATTTTGGGGGCTACCCCAATTATAAACAAACAAAAAAAAAACAGTGTTGGCTACCTCCTCCTCCTCGACCACCGCCACTTCCACCTACACTGCCACGGTCACGGCCTAGTCAACCTTTAGGCTCCTACTCCACATTCACCCCACCCCTTGCCATTTTTTTTATTTGATATTAATTTATTTTCCCTATCTCCATTTTTTTGTAGGGCACTTCCTTTTCCTTTACTTCCTTTTGCAGCCCTCTAGCACTTGCCAGGACTTTGTTACAGCCATTTTTGTGCCAAAAAGTTCAGGTCCCCATTGACTTCAATGGGGTTCGGGGTCCGGGATAAAGTTTGGGCAACGATCGGTGCCGAAATCTGACTTTTCCTAAAGTTCGGTCAGACCCGCCGAACCCAAACGTCCAGGTGTTCGCTCAACTCTAATTCTGAATGGTCTAAGGTTATCAGTGGTGTACCCCAAGGTTCAGTGTTGGGACCCTTACTTTTCAATATATTTATAAATGATATAGGGTCTGGGATTAAAAGTACCATTTCGGTGTTTGCAGAAGACACCAAGCTATGCAGTGGAATAACATCTTTGCAGGATGTCTCCAACTTACAAGCAGACCTCAATGCACTGTCTAATTGGGTGATTATGTGGCAAATGAGGTTTAACCACTTCAATACCAGGCACTTAGAACACTTCCTGCTCAGACCAATTTTCAGGTTTCAGTGCTGTTGCGATTCGAATGAGAACTGCACGGTCGTGCGACGTTGTACCCAAACAAAATTTTTTTTCATTTTGTTCCCACAAATAGAGCTTTCTTTTGGTGGTATTTGATCACCCCTGCATTTTTATTTTTTGCGCTATAACAAAAAAGACCGAAAAATTTGAAAAAAAAAAACATTTTTCTTTGTTTCTGTCACAAAAATTTGTATAAAGTACATTTTCTCCTTCACTGACGGGCACTGATGTGGCTACACTGATGGGCACCGATGAGGCTACACTGACGGGCACTGATGAGGCAGTACAGATTGGCACTGATGAGGTGGCACTGATAAGGTTGCACTGATGATGGGGCACATATGCAGCACTGATGGGCAGCACTGACAGGCACAGATACGTGGCACTGATATGCAGCACTGATGGACACTCATAGGCTTCACTGATAAGTGCCACTGGGCACTGATGGGCACTGATAGGGGGCACTTTTAGGTGGCACAGGTGGGCACTTTTAGGTGGCACAGGTGGGCACTGATAGGTGGCACAGGTGGGCACTTATAGGTGGCAGTGGTGGGCACTGGTGCAACAAGCACTGTTAGGGATGGCACTGGCAGGCATCATACATGGGCACAGTGCCATCCCTACAGTGCATAATGTTGCCCTTACCTGGTGGTCTAGTGGGGGCTCCCTGGTGGTCCTGGGCAGCCTCTGTGATTTCCCTGGTGGTCCTGGGCGGCCTCCTTGCGATGTCCGGGGGGGCTCCCTGGTGGTCCAGTGGGGGTGATCCTGAGGGTGGCTGCACTGATAAACGTTCAGCGCATCCCCCCCCCCGTCAGGAGAGCAGCCGATCGGCTCTCCGCTGCTCAGGTCTGCAGACCTGAGCAGAGGAAAAGCAGATAAACGGCTCTTCCTATTTACTCTGTGATCAGCCGTGATTGGTCACGGCTGATCACATGGTAAAAGGCTTCGGATCGAAGCCTTTTACCTCGGTCAGTAATGCGGTGGGTCAGACTGACCCACGGCACCACCGATCGCCGTGATACGCGCCCCCAGGGGCGCGTGATCGCGGATTATCCTGAGGACGTCAATAGACGTCCAGTCAGGATAATGAAACACCCGCCCAGACGTCATTTGTTAATGCGCCGGGCGGGAAGTGGTTAATGTTGACAAATATAAAGTTATGCATTTGGGGGCTAAGAATATGCATGCATTGTACATACTAGGGGGAGTACAACTGTGGGAATCCATAGTGGAGAAGGATCTGGGGGTTTTGGTAGATCATAAGCTTAATAATGGCATGTAATGCCAAGCTGCGGTTTCCAAAGCAAGCAAAATCCTTTCTTGTATTAAGAGAGGTATGGACTCCAGAGATAGAGACATTATTTTGCCCCTGTACAGATCATTAGTAAGACCTAATCTGGAATATGCAGTTCAGTTTTGGGCACCAGCTCTCAAAAAGGATATCGGGGAGCTGGAGAAAGTACAGAGAAGGGCAACCAAACTAATAAAAGGCATGGCGGAGCTTAGCTATGAGGAAAGACTAGAGGAACTGAATTTATTCTCTCTTGAGAAGAGGAGGTTAAGAGGGAATATGACCAACATGTACAAATATATAAGTGGTCCATATAGTGAACTTGGTGTTGAGTTATTTACTTTAAGGTCATCACAAAGGACAGGGGGGCACTCTTTACGTCTAGAGGAAAAAAGATTTCATCTACAAATACGTAAAGGTTTCTTCACAGTAAGAGCTGTGAAAATGTGGAATAGACTTCCTCCAGAGGTGGTTTTGGCCAGTACAGTTGATTCCTTTAAAAAAGGCCTGAATTCTTTCCTTAATGTAAATAATATAACGGGGTACTAACATTTATAGGTAAAGTTGATTCAGGGTGTATCCGATTGCCTCTCGGGGGATCAGGAAGGAATTTTTTTCCCCCATTATAGCAAATTGGATCATGCTTTACTGGGGCTTTTTTGCCTTCCTCTGGATCAACTGTGGGTGAAGGATTGTATATGGGATTGTTTGGTTATATATAAATTATTTTTTTTTTTTTTTTTGGTTGAACTAGATGGACTTTGTGTCTTTTTTTCAACCTGACTAACTATGTAACTATGTAACATTTACCAACAAAACACAAAGCCACAAAACAGAAACAAAAAGGTGCTGCTTATAATATCACATAGAGGTTGGTTTACTAAAGCTGGAGAGCGCAAAAACTGGTGCAGCTTTGCATGCAGCTACTAACCTCAGCTTGTTCAATCAAGCTTTGACAATAAAACCTTGAAGCTTCTTGGTTTCTGTGTGGAGCTGCACCAAATTCTGCACTTTCAAGCTTTAGTAAATCAACTCCATGTGTCCACTAGCAACCATAAACTATATTGCAGATTATATCCACTTATACATCTTACATTCACCTAGGGCCTAGTTTCACAAAAAAAAAATTGGAAGTGGGGGGAACAACAGGTTATTACTCACTATATGGCTCAGGCTGTTAAAGATACTGACAATCATGTTCGCCACACCTTTTCATATTTCAAAGGACAACCCCTATTCATATAGGTATCTTTATACATAGGGAGACAGCTATTTACCAGCCATTTCCATTGGGTCAGAGACGGGGGAGAGGGTTTTTTCCACTGCATGGCAATATTTTTCCTGGCATAAAACAGAAGTGTCCCAGTCAAAGTTCTTCTAGCCACAGTCGGCGCCAGAGTTCCAACTAATCCCAACAGGCAGACCTCCATAGAAGGCTGAATTGGGATGAAGGCAACCAGATCAATCAGAGCTAAAAACCTCCCCCCAATATTTCCTAATCCTAGGGCAATACCAAAAGATATGCAAAAAATCCCACTGGGAGGTACCATAACACCAGCAGTTTGATGAGACATCTGCATAAATCTTATGTAGTCCATGAAGAGTGAAATATGCTCTGTGTACTATTTTGAATTGTACAAGATGGTCACGTATAGAGACCAAAAATTTAAAAGGAAAATCCCAGACGTCCTCCCAATCTTCATTATTCAGTGTGGGAATATCATGCTGCCAATGGGTCCTAAGCTTTTCTAATGGCTGCAAAGATATAGATATTAGATGAAAATAGAGATGAGAAGCTGATTTATCCTCATATTCTGTTCGAAGTACTCGTTCCAGCCCTGACTGGGCCACCATGCAAGTGGACTGTGGAAATTGTGCAGCAAAGGAGTGGGAGAGTTGCTGATACTGAAAAGAATAAGGTGTAGGGACATTATATAAGGATGAAAGTTGAGGTAAAAAAATGATCAATTGACATAACACTATCTGCGATATTCATTTAACCCCATACTTAGTCCATGCATGAGGGTCCAATATCTTACAGTATCTCACAAAAGTGAGTACACCCCTCACATTTTAGTAAATATTTTTATTATATCTTTTCATTCTTATACAAGCTGTGCACTCTTACTTTACATTGTAGCAAAGTATAATTTCTTCAGTGTTGTCACATGAAAAGATATAATAAAATATTTACAAAATTGTGAGTGGTGTACTCACTTTTGTGAGATATATGTATGTGACAAGTTGGGATTAAGCCAAATTGGTGCATTAGGGGAAACTACTGTCTTAGGGTACTGCTCGCATGCAAGTCCCGCCCTCCAAGCCTGCAAGGTAGTAAGCATGAAGGGAGTTAGTTCATAGGGGACCCGTGATCCTCTGAAGACCAAAAATTTGAAGGCCTCTAGGGATCCTACCACTGCAGCTTCCAAACGTGTAGATGAGTTGAACACATCAGGGTTCAGCCACCAGGCCACAGTCACCAATTGGGTAGCCAAAAAATATTAACAATCAGGAAAAGCCATACCGCCTTGGAGACATGGTCGCATCAAGGTGCTTAATTTATATCTAGGCGACTTAGCACTCCAAAGAAAAGATGAAAATATCTGATTCAATTTAGTAAAAAAAGACTTAGGTAGCCACTGTGGGGAATGTCTGAAAAGATAAGTAAGCTTTGGAACTATTATTATTTTTATTAAATTAATACAGCCCAGCAGGGACAAAGGCAAGTTAGCCCATGCCTTCTGCTTAATCCCCATCTCTTGTACAACAGGGGTTAAGTTTAGGGAGAGGAAATCTGTGGTTTTTGAGGAAACCAGCACCCCCAAATACTTAAGAGTGTCTACCCACTGCAAAGAAATATCTGGAGCTGTAATCTTGGCATCCAGGTCGATTGGAAATAACAGGGACATAGACCAGTTGACCTTGAGTCCAGGGCTCCCTGTAGTGATGGACCTGCACCATAGAGAAACAGCAGCATGTCATCTGTGTACAGGGCGAACCTCTCTTCCAACAAATCAATACGAAGACCCCTAATAAGTGATGAGGTATGAAGTGCCTCCGCCACTGGTTCAATGGCTATAGCAAATAACGCCGGAGAGAGAGGGCAGCCCTGTCTGAATCCCCTATGAAGCTGAAAGGGAGAAGAGAGCCCACCTTTCAATTTCACTTATGATATAGGGCAACTATAAATCACCTGCAGACATTTGATAAAGACCATCAGAAATCCCATTCTACAAAGTATTTCCCCTAGGGCCGCCTGCTTGATGGTCCCTGTATGACTAGAAAATTAAGCCACCATACTTGTGCGTTAAATCCACTACTTTATGTAAGTATACAGTCTCTCACAAAAGTGAGTACACCCCTCACATTTTTGTAAATATATTATTATATCTTTTTATGTGACAACACTGAAGGAATGACACGTTGCTACAATGTAAAGTAGTAAGTGTTCAGCTTGTATAACAGTGTAAATTTGCTGTCCCCTCAAAATAGCTCAACACACAGCCATTAATGTCTAAACTGCTGGCAACAAATGTGAGCACACCCCTAAGTGAAAATGTTCAAAATTGGGCCCAATTAGCCATGTTCCCTCCCCAGTGTAATGTGACTTGTTAGTGTTACAAGGTCTCAGGTGTGAATGGGGAACAGGTGTGTAAAATTTGGTGTTGCCACTCTCACTCTCTCATCCTGGCCACTGAAAGGTCTACATGGCTCCTCATGGCAAAGAACTCTCTGAGGATCTGAAAAAAAGAATTGTTGCTCTACATAAAGATGGCCTAGGTTATAAGAAGATTGCCAAGATCCTGAAACTGAGCTGCAGCACGGTGGCCAAGACCATACAGCGGTTTAACAGGCAGGTTCCACTCCGAACAAGCCTCGCCATGGTTAACCAAAGAAGTTGAGTGCACGTGCTCAGCGTCATATCTAGAGGTTGTCTTTGGAAAAAAAGATGTATGAGTGCTGCCTGCATTGCTTCCAAGATTTAAGGGGTGGGGGTCAGCCTGTCAGTGCTCAGACCATACACTGCACACTGCATCAAATTGGTCTGCATGGTTGTCGTCCCAGAAGGAAGCCTCTTCTAAAGATGATGCACAAGGAAGCCAGTAGTTTGCTGAAGACAAGCCATGACTAAGGACATGGATTACTGGAACCATGTCCTGTGGTCTGATGAGACAAAGATAAACTTATTTGGTTCAGATGGTGTCAAACATGTGTGGCTGCAACCAGGGGAGGTGTACAAAGACAAGTGTGTTTTGCCTATAGTCAAGCATGGTGGTGGGAGTGTCATGGTCTGGGGCTGCATGAGTACTGCTGGCACTGGGGAGCTACAGTTCACTGAGGGAACCATGAATGCCAACATGTACTGTTACATACTAAAGCAGAGCATGATCCCCTCTTTGGAGACTGGGCCACAGGGCAATATTCCAACATGATAATGACCCCAAACACACCTCCAAGACGACCACTGTTTTGCTAAAGAAGCTGAGAGTAAAGGTGATGGACTGGCCAAGCATGTCTCAGTCCTAAACCCTATTGAGCATCTGTGGGTCATCCTCAAATGTAAGGTGGAAAAGCGCAAGGTCTATAACATCCACCAGCTCTGTGATGTCGTTATGGAGGAGTGGAAGAGGACTCCAGTGGCAACCTGTGAAGCTCTGGTGAACTCCATGCCCAAGAGGGTTAAGATAGTACTGGAAAATAATGGTGGCCACACAAAATATTAACACTTTGGGCCCAATTTGGACATTTTCATTTAAAGGTGTACTCACTTTTGTTGCCAGCGGTTTAGACATTAATGGCTGCGTGTTGAGTTATTTTGAGGGGAAAGCAAATTTACACAGTTATACAAGCTGTACACTCCCTACATTATATTGTAGCAAAGTGTCATTCCTTCAGCGTTGTCACATGAAAAGGTATAATAAAATATTTACAAAAATGTTAGGGGTGTGCTCACTTTTGTGAGATACTGTATACTTACATAAAGTAAGCCCCCAATGGCCATGACCATAGCGCGAAGGCTGTCCAAATGCGGGTGGCCCCTTAACCCGCCCGTCGTCTCCCCCTACCTTTAGCACAAGCATGAGTGCCGGGAGAAGCAATGCCTGCTGCAGCTGTACATCTGACTGAGGACTTCCTGTCAAACGAAACAGGAAGTGACGTCAGTCGGCTGTGACAGAAACTGTAAATGACGCTCGTTGGCTGTAACCACGTAACCAGGAAGATGAGCCAACGTGGGACTCAACAGAGGAGGAGGGCTATATACCCCCAGACTCCTCCTACAAATCCAGGCTGGCCCCCGGCCATCCTTCTAACATATACAGTAAATACAGATTTGGTTGCTACATAGCACAAAAATGCAATCTCAATATACCCTTGATAAACCAATTACCATAAACTAAAAAATAATAAACTGTAAGTGGAAGTTTGACTAAGTGGCGAGTTAAAACCAGGAGTTGTGCTTCTGACTGTTGGTGATTGCTTGTGGTTGCAAGTGCTTTATTGTCTGCTTCAGGGCCGATTCTCACCAATTTGAGTGCAGTGCATTTCTACTGCATGCACTACTTTTAAAAACACACTGCAATCAAATTTCATGGTACTTTGGTACCATGTGATCTGGTGCAGGCAAACGCATTTTGTTTTCTATCTGAATTTGGTGTGTCGTAAACTGTACACTGACACCCGCCGCAAATTACATATCACAGTTGTAAAGATCACAGTTGTAAAGCACCAGCTTTGCACGGTACCTTGGTTCTATGCACAGGACACTCCCCTCACTCAGAAAACCACCCACAAAGAGACAGAGAAAGAGAAAGTGGGTTGGGTATTATTGGTCGTGTGAAAGCATCATGGAGAATAAAGAAACACAAAACAATCCTTTCTGGGGATACAGGAAAGAAATTGTAGATAAATGCAGCCACTGGTAAATGCATCTAAATGCATGTAATCATGCTTGTACAAAGCAACTATTTGCAGTCGAAATTTGAACTTTGGGAGTGTCAGCAGACTGGCATTTACAGCTGTTAGAAGAAAATGCCAGGGAAAATGTGGCCTTAATGTGTTAACAGTTGAAATCATTAATGATAAATGTATTTCTTATTACTGCATCTGCTCTTGAACTTCAGTCTGAGGCAATTTATCATTCTATAATGTATGCATTGTTTTTGCATTTACAATTGTCTTCAACAATGAGCTTGCTATTTTCAGCTCTCATTGCTGAAAATAATGCTCATTATGGCAAATAAGAATTATTATTCCTTAGTTAAATGTGCCAACAGCTATTCATATGAAAAAAATAAATTATGAATGATCATCAAATGGTTACAACATAACATAATAACCATGTAACCCTATACCCACAAGGACCTCAAGTTGTCACAGTCTTTATAAATGTAGTCAATATAATGCTTAAAGATGACCCAAATAAAAAGTTAGCCACACTCACTGTGATTGATTTACTAAAGGAGTAGCAACTGTTCCCTTAGCAAAGTGAATAATAATGAATAAAGTTTGAGAAAGCACATGGTGAAACAAACAGCAATTTCTTCATAACAGAGAAAGGTTTGATACAACCAGCCACTATACTCCTCACAAATCAGAATACTCTGGAGGTCCTGCCTGAATGATACCTACCCTTATCTGTGGAAGCGGTGGATATGGTTCATGGGATGAGGACAGAGTTTATATCTGACAAGTTCCCCTTGAAGTCATTATTGATGTTATTCATATACCCAGAATTATTCTGGTAAGGGTATTCAATGATCCCCTTTGGTGGAGGTCTGCACTGCATGTGGGTGAATAGTACACTCTATATGACCTTGCAATATATTTATTCAACGACAAGAAGGAATATATTTGATTGAAGTGTTTTGTTCACTTTATATGAACACTTTAGCACTTTATTTGCACTGATGAACTATGATAATTTTTATAACAATTTTTTATACTATATGATGTTAATGCTAACAATCATATTATAGCGCTGCACTTTAGCACATCTTATTTATACAATACTGGTTTTATTGTTGTGCTGGCTGCTGTTTTTTTTTCATTTAGGTAGCGCAGTATCTTTTCCTTGTTCCCATTTCTAATGAATAAAGTGAAACTGTGTTCACTTTGATTATCCAATTATGTGCTTGAGAAAATCCTGTTTTTCTTATTTTCCTCACACATAATTGAGCATTTAAAGTGAACACAGCTGGGATGATTTACTAAAGGAGTTAAGAAGCTGCACACAATAAATAATGTGAAAAAAACAATTCATGTTCATCCAGAATAAGCATGATGATGAGCAAGGGGCGTGGCTTCCGGCGTTGTAGATGGCCGCATGAAGCAGCTGCTCTGTTTGGCCACCCGGGATTTATATGGACAACTGGCAACTCCACACGCGGGCACCCAGCAACATGACCCACCACAAAAAAACACCAGGCGCATCTAAATAAACTGACCAATTTTTTCAACCCACCGGCTGCAGACTCCAACAAAATGGCGGTGGCTCGCAGCCACAACAGACACGCGGCCCAAGCTCCGGAGTGCAGAACAATGGAGCCCACGCACAGAACCACAGACAGGTAGGAAACCCTGACAGTGAGGACTCCTCTGGCTCTCCCTTCACAAGAAGCTCGGCTAAAACAAAGCCACGCAGGGAGTCCCCGCAGGAGCAGCAAGAGGCTGGAATGGAACTAGGCCCAGTACAGGCCTCCATTTCCCCCACACTACAGTGTGCTGATGATCCCTTTGAGGCATTCCTGATGATGGGGAAGCCCTTATCAGATACTACACTGAAGGGAATGCTAACATCTCTGAGGTCCTGACTCCAAGCAGACTTAAAAAACTGTGTTAACCAGTTCTGCCATGACTTACAAGAAATGGGAGACAGAGTGACAAATGTGGAGACATCCATGGAGCAATATGCACCATCTTTTAATACTATGATGGATGCCCACGATAACCACGCAGAAGAAATAGAATGGCTAAAGGCCAAGGTTGCAGATCTAGAAGACAGATTGAGAAGGTGTGGAGATTTTAATCTAACCGCAGACCCACTCATAGACTCATCCTCCCATTCCAAGGGAGGGGTCACTTCACTTAATTCTGTGTGTCATGCGGAGCAGGTATATGATGTCCTGGAGGTGTCAACATGCTTCCTAAAAAGATTTCACATTCTACTCCGCCAGACATCAATCCTACTTGCGCATTGATCTTTTTGTAACAGATATCTGGCTCCTCCAGAGAGCTCCCTCCTCTGTCATCAGGGATGTAATGTGGTCACCATGCTTCCACTGTCCTGTCCATAGAGGAGCAGGCTCCACTGGGAAGAGCATCGGTATGGTGATGAAATATTAAATCTCTGCAGGACCCAGCATATGCTAACTCTTTCTCTTTACATCTCCGGGAGTTTTTTCAATTCAAAAAGCAAGCAGAAACAGACCCATGCATGCTATGGAATGCACATAAGGCCTTTATAAGAGGCATTTGCATTGAACAGAGCTCCAGGGCCAAAAAAAACTATAATGTCAAATTAAAATAACTCCTAACAGAAATACATCTTTTGGAGACCAACTTACCCAAACCTGTCTGAGCATCTCGTACTCTGCTAGCTTTTAGATGATCCCTGAAAACCCTCCTCTTCAGAGAAGCTTATTCTACCCACACCTAACAAATGTATTTTCATTTTCTTCATCAGTTCATCCCCCACAGTTATTACCTATTATTTCACTTAACCCTCCCTTCTAGATTGTAAGCTCTAACAAGCAGGGCCGTCCGATTCCGCCTGTATTGTATTGCATTGTAACTGTACTGTCTGCCCTCATATTATAAAGCGATGTGCAAACTGTTGGCGCTATATAAATCCTGTATAATAATAATAATAATAATAAAAAACAAACCCCAATTCCCCTAATCGCTAACTCTTTGTCTAGACTAAGACAGGAACTTAGGATATGACTCTCAGAACAATATGATATTCACCTCAAAAAATGGAAACTTACATCTTATACACAAGCAAACAAAGCTGGGAAGTATCTGGCCAATAGAATAAAAATAAAACAGGCTTTCAGGATTTCATACTTGAATCATTCCACCACACCCCACAAAATCTCTCATCCCCAGGAAATAGCGGATGAATTTGTGAATTACTATAGCGCCCTTTACAATCTGAAAGATGATCCCGACACTCCCCAACCATCTACAACTAAAATACAAAAATTTCTAGACCAAGTAAAGCTACCCACCCTGTCAGAGCAACAACTGCAAGAGGTAAATGCCCTCTTTGACCAATCCGAACTGAGTAAGATAATAAATTCCCTCCCTATTGGGAAATCCCCAGGTCCTGATGGGCTCTTGAATGAGTATTACAACATTTTCCACCAGACCATAACTTCACACTTACTAAAAGTTTTTACAAAGGCAACATTGGAAACGTCTCTACCCCCGGAGATGTTGAGAGTGTATGTGGTAACCCTCCCCAAGCCAGGGAAGGAACCAACTACCCCAGCCAATTTCCATCCTATTTCTTTGCTAAATACAGACACAAAAATCTTTGGAAAATTATTATCAAAATGCATAATGAAAGTAATTCCAAACCTGATAGGAAAAGATCAAATGGGATTTGTGGAGGGTCGCCAAAAGATGGATGCAACTAGATGTTTAATCAGTGTGATTGATTTTGCGGAAAAGAATAGAATGCCTTCTCTGCTTCTTGCATTGGATGCAGAGAAGGCATTCGATAGAGTGCACTGGCAATACATGTCACAGGTGCTCTTTAAATTCGGGTTCACAGGTCCCATTCACTGAGCTATGCTCTCACTATACTCTTATCCCTCTGCACAGGTTTATACATCTGGTGTACTATTTAAACCATTCACCATATCTAACAGTACCTACCAGGGGTGCCCCTTGTCCCCCATGATATTCAACTTAATCATAGAACCCCTCGCAGAAACAATATGATCATCCCAGGAATTAATTGGCTTCTCCTTCAACAACTCCCACCACAAAATAAACCTGTTTGCCAAGGACATAATCCTGATGCTGACAAATCCATCAAAATCCCTCCCCAAAGCATATCAAGTCCTCAGTCATTTTAGCGACATTTCCTACTACAAAATGAACACCTCCAAATCAGTGATATTAAACCTAGGAGTGAAACCCTCTGACAAGCAACTTCTTGTTGCCCAACCCAAACTCCATTCCCATGAAGCTCAGAAGGAGTAAGATACCTAGATATCACTATTACAGCACAGATATCCCAACTAATCCCTATAATGTACAACCATTACTCACCAAACTTTCCAAGGAACTAGACAGAATTTCACAAGTTGAGCTGTCCTGGGTGGGCAAACTTGCAGCATTCAAAATGAATAAATTGCCACAAATTCTATACTTTCTTTAGGAATTTAACAATCCCAATCCCACTAAACCATTTGAGTGCCATGACTAAAAGTCTCCACACATTCATATGAAAAGGGAAAAGAGCAAGGTGCGCAAAGTCCTTGCTTACCGTACATAAATACATAGGCGGGGCAAGCATGCCAGACATGCAGGCTTACTACTGGGCATTACACCTAGCTCAGATAAAACATTGGGTCAACAGTAGTGAAACCCCTTTATGGGTAGAAATAAAAGAGAAACTATCCCCGACCAGGGGTTTCTCCCCATATTACTACTAATTGATTTGTGGAAAAATTGGGACCTCGATATTCTCCCGATCACCACTCAAGCATCCATCAAGGCTTGGAGACACTTATCCAAGACGACCAATTTCTATGACATTTCTCAGTCCACACTACTCCCAATACACTTACTAGAAGCCATGATCCCCATGCTTGACACAAAACCCTTTAAAAATGATGGTATCGACAATATTAAGCAAATTTATGAGAACGGACTACTCATAATTACTGAAGCTCTGATTGCTGAATACAACCTACCTAGAACAACAACATTCATACTCATGCGTAAATGACACTTTCTCAACAAATACCCCTGGAGAAGACTAGTAACAAACCCAAAAGCATGGATCTATTACACATCTACAAATCCCAAACCGAAGGGTATATCCACATTCTACAACCTCTTACTAAACACATCATTGTTTAGGAAATCCCACCCCATGGAAAAATGGGAAAAGGAACCACTGAACAATGGAAAAAATCCTTCCAATCTGTCAACAAAGCCTCCCACTGCAATGCCCACTGGGAAATTACATTGAAAATTACAAATAGATGGTACTACACACCCTATAGATCTAAAGTTTCCCCCACTCAGTCTCCCCAATGTTGGCGTAACTGTGGACAAGTGGGAAACCTACTTCAAACATTGTGGAGTTGTCCTGCGTTGACCAGCTTTTGGTCACAAAATTTTCACCTCATAGCGAGAAGCACTGGTATAATCATCCCGACTTGCCCACAGCTAGCCCTATTAAACATAGGAATTGATAAAATCCCCCAAGAATATTGGCAAGTGGTCATGCACATCTTACTTGCAGCCAGATCCTCTATTCTCACAAAATGGAAATCCCAAGTCGCCCCCAACCTGTCGGAGGTAATTGCCACAGTCAATACAAACAAAGCCTATGAAAAACTGCTGGCAAGTAACTCCCTCTCCTACCAAAAATTCCAGAGAGCCTGGGACATGTGGCCATATATTTAAAGCCCCATAGTCTTCCACTATACATAACTTAATGAAACTCATAATGTAACAGTATGTACTTGTTGTATGAATACATAAGCATGTATCTGCTTATTAAAGCTATGTCACTTTACAGAAGCAGAAAGTCTATACATGTCCTTGCAAAGTATCTCTCTATGTCATCTTCTCCTCATCATCACTAACTGGTGCAATATTCCTAGTAATAACATGGACCTATGTACTCATTTATGCAATACCACCTTCTGGTATTGTTTTGCTTTACTTTGTCTTGTTGTGCTCTTTATAAAATCCAATAAAAATGTAATTAAAAAAAAAGAATACATGATGATGAGCAAGATCATATGCAGATGCTTTTTACATGATTTGATAAATGAACTGAATATTTACACAATGCTGTAAGTGAAGCTTCTCAATCCCTTTGGTAAATAAGTCTCAGCTTCACTGTATTCCCTAGCATTCACTTTTATAAATGAATGGCCTTTATTCAATAGGTGTCTTTTAGTTCAACACATTGAGCACAGTAAAATAAGCTCTCCCCAGTAAACTATTTATTAAAAAATTTACCCCAGCACTTACAATTTGCAATTTCAATCCTATTAATTCCTGTTGTCTTGGTGCTGCTTCCCTGAACTTTCTACTCTCTCAATGCTGCTTCCCTGAACCTCTGATCTTAACAGGAAAGTGTTAACAGTGGACTGAGCAGCCTCAATCAGTGAAGGGTGGGGGGGGGGCAGGGTAGTGCTTCGAACCTTCCTAGACTATGGGGCTGTTAGTTTCTATTGTTCTATGCAAGGGTGGCTTGTCATAGCATTCTGCAAAATAAAGGAGCCACTCTAACACAGAAAACCTGGGGCAGTAGTTAAAGCACTAGTTTAAACTGGAACATAGATTGGTATAGATTAAAAGATGAAGATAATGCATATTTGGTAAGTGATTCATTCACCTGCTAAAAATGCTTGCAAAACTGATGGTTTATCATCACTTTAAGATAACCAAAATGTAAAAACAGTGAATAAGGGGGCGTGGTCCGGATGCTGAGGAAAATGACCACTTGAGCTTTGCTCTCCTGCACAACGTGGTCCATTACTCAGCCTAAGGGGGAGAATCGCTACACAGGGATGGGCAAAAACAAAGAGGATCAGTCGCCCACAAGATCTCGATCACTCCCCTCCTCTCCAATACTCATAGTGGACATATTCTAGTCCTGATCTTGGGACACAATGGTGGCATCACAGGCCTCAGGAAAAGCCATGAGGCATAACAGCCTCAGCCCTGACAGACGAGAAACACAGCCAGCAACCAAGTGTGCGACACAGCTGAAGGAACAGGTACCACAGACTCTGAGCTTAAAAGACTTGCACTCTGTCATAGCAGATATAAAAGAAACCTTATCTGCAGCAATTGCTGATCTCAGACTAGATTTTTAAAAAGTGGTTAACAGACTAGAAGAGGTTGAGGAGACCACAGCCTGCCTTGACAGTGACGTACAAACAGCAATGTGCACCATTGACTCTCACACTATTCAAATAAGAGATATGCGCCACCAATAGAAGATTTAGACAACAGGGGATACAGGCACAATGTGAGAGTACTGGTGCTCACTGAAACTATTGAACCTGAACAATTACACAATGCCAAAAAAATCTCAGTAAAGTCATGACATATTCAGGCTCCGACAGAAATATCAAATGTCGGTGGGGTCCGCGCAGTCCACCCAAAGAGCATTACCATCCCATCATCGTTTCTTTTCTCTTTTTTTTCCTTCTCTTTTTTTCCTTCTCTTTTCTTTTTCTTTCCCCCATTTTAACCAGTTCAGATCCACGCTATAGCCGAAAGCCGGCTACAGCACGGATCCCAATTGCCTGGCAGACGTCCATGGATGTCTGCCTCTTTGCGCGCTCCCAGCCCGCAATCACGGGCACGCAGCCGGAAATATCTGTGATGGCTGTGTCCCTTGGACACAGCCAATCACAGATCGTGGTAAACGGGCAATCACAGCGGCCGTTTACCACATGATCGGCGGGCCCAATGAGAGATGATCTCAAATGTAAACATATGAGATCATCTCTTGTTGCCTGCCTTCTTTCCTCACACAGACACCGCTGTGTGAGGAGAGATTGATCGATACACGCTGTTGTAGCCCTGTGAGTTAAATAAAACACTTACTGTGCCCATCATAGTGCCACCTGTCAGTACCACCTGTTAGTGCCACATATCAGTGCCATCTGTCAGTGCCACATATCAGTGCCACATCAGTGCCACCAAGTGTCACGTGTCATCAAAGGGCTACGTGTCATAAAGTGCCACCTGACCTGTCATCAGTGCCACGTGTCAGTGCCACCTGACCTGTCATCAGTGCCACGTGTCAGTGCCACCTGACCTGTCATCAGTGCCACGTGTCAGTGCCACATATCATCAGTGCCACCTGTCAGTGCCATCAATTGTCATCAGTGCCACGTGCCATAAAGTGCCATCTGACCTGTCATCAGTGCCACGCGTCAGTGCCACATATCATCAGTGCCACCTGTCAGTGCCATCAAGTGTCACGTGTCATCAAAGTGTCATCAGTGCTACGTGTCACCTGAACTGTCATCAGTGCCACGTGTCAGTGCCACCTGACCTGTCATCAGTGCCACGTGTCAGTGCAACCTGACCTGTCATCAGTGCCACGTGTCAGTGCCACCTGACCTGTCTTCATTGCCGCCTATCAGTGCCATCAGTGTTACTTGTCACCAGTGCCACCTGACCTGTCATAAGTGCCACATATCAGTGCCACCTGACCACCTGACCTGACATCAGTGTCACGTGTCATCAGTGCCATAAGTGCCCATCACCTCATTAGTGCCATACGTGTCATCAGTGTCAATTAGTGCTGTCAATTAGTGCTGCAACAATGGCAAAAAGATAATTTTCTGCTGAGGAGGCCTACAATATTCTTGCGGCCGAGGACAGCAACGGGGAGCTCTCTCCTGCAGGTTCCTCTGAGTCTGAGCCGGAGTCTGATATAACCTACGATCCGGTCTCAAGTAGTGAATCAGAGCTGGACTCAGACGAGGAATATTGTCTGCCCGCCAGACAAAGGCGCATTGGTGAAGAGGCAATACCATCCACCAGCAGGGTGTGCTCTAGTAGAGGAGTTAGAAGAGACACCACTTATCATTGTGCCCTGTGCCCTTCCCAACCAGGTCTATGCATAGGTGACTTCTTCCGGCGTTATCACACCCTAGTCAATTATTGATTCCTCAGTTCTTTTTTCCAGTTCACACCCCTTATGCCACTGCCTGCTCTGGAACTGACCCTGGCTTGTTATTTGACTATGCTTCTGCCTACCGATTTTGTACATGCTTCTGCCTGATCTGGAACTCACCCTGGACTGTTATTCAACCATGCTTCTGCCTACTGATTTTGTACATAATTTTGCCTGATCTGGAACTGACCTTGGACTGTTTGACCAAGTTTTTGCCTGTCTCTTGGACTGATCTTGTACCCTGTAACTGGAGCAGTGGGATGATTCACAACTCAGGGGTCTCGCATATGTGAGGGGCTCCAGAATGTTTTTGTTCTGGAAGAAGAAAACATTGTTTTTGTTTTCTCTTTCCCAGATTAGGGTCTGGAGACTCGGAGGCTTCAAAGAGATTGGGTGGGAGAAGCCTCTACCCCTGTCCCCATTCTGTCCTGACTGAGGCCCTACTTCTGCCTGCTGCCTGTAGGACTTCTTGCCATCATGCCTTTGCCTGCCGGATGAACTGACCACACCTCTGCTGCTACCTGGACTATGGACCATGTTTCTGCCTGCTACTAGGACCAATATTATGGCACTGTTGACAATATCTCTGTCTGCACTGACCTTGAAATGTATATGGACAGTATCCTTGCCTGCTGCCTGTACTGACTATGGACAGTATTCCTGCCTGTTGCCTGGACAATTGCATTCACTGTCCTACTACCAGGACCAATATTTTGGCACTGTTGACAATATCTCTGTCTGCACTGACCTTGAAATGTATATGGTTAGTATCCTTGCCTGCTGCCTGTACTGACTATGGACAGTATTCCTGCCTGTTGCCTGGACAATTGCATTCACTGTCCTACTACCAGGACCTATATTTTGGCACTGTTGACAATATCTCTGCCTGCACTGACCCTAGACTGTATATGGACAATATCCCTGCCTGTACTATGGACAGTTTTCCTGCCTGTTGCCTGGAGAATTGCATTCGCTGTCGGTTGCCTGGACAATTGTGTTCGCTGTAGCTGACCCTGCCTGCTGCCTGGACCAGTGCTATCCTCCTGTGGACAGCTGCAATACTAAAACCACAGGTAATCTTTTGTTTACTCTTTACTCAGCAGAATGTATTTTGGGGTGTAATTCATGGCATTTGTAATGCTATGTGTCCTTAGAACACCTGATGGTCTTCCTTGCATTTTGGGCCTCTGTATGTAGCCAGGCGGTGTAAAGGTCTCACACATGTGGTATCGCCATATTCAGGATGAGTAGCAGAATGTATTTTCAGGTGTCATTTTTACTTTGTACATGCTATTTGTTGGAAATACCTTATAAATGGACAACTTTGTGTAAAAAAAAAAAATGCGTTTTCATTTTTTTCCCACATTTTCCAAAAACTTCTGGAAAAATATGAACTGTTCAAAAGACTCATTATTCCTCTTA
This sequence comes from Glandirana rugosa, assembly GCA_018402905.1. Lineage (NCBI taxonomy): Eukaryota > Metazoa > Chordata > Amphibia > Anura > Ranidae > Glandirana > Glandirana rugosa. The sequence continues at coordinate 57,913 of BLSH010497650.1, forward strand.
GATTATACGTTGGGGTGTTAGCTTTCCAAAATGGGGTAATTTTGTGGGCGTTTCCATTGTGCTCCAGGGCCTTCAGAATTGTAATAGGTGGTCGAGAAATGAGATGTGTAATTTATGCTTCTAAAACGCCTGAAGGTGCTAGTTCAATGTTGAGCCTCTGTATGTGGCCAGGATGTAAAAATGTCCCACACATGTGGTATCACCATACTCAGGAGGAGTAGTAGAATGCATTTTGGGGTGTAATTTGAGGTATGCATATGCCATGTGAGAGAAATACCCTGTTACAATGACAATTTTGTTGAAAAAAAAAAAATCTTCATATTGCAAAGAATTGTGGGAAAAAATGACAACTTCATAAAACTCACCATGCCACTTACTAAATACCTTGGAATGTCTACTTTCCAAAAGGGGTCATTTGGGGGGTATTTGTACTTTGCTGGCTTGTTAGGGTCTCAAGAAATGAGATAGGCCGTTAGTACATCGGGTGTGAACAATTTTCAGTGATTTGCACTATAGGTTGTAGACTCTCTAACTTTCACAAAGACCAAATAATATACACTAATTTGGGTTATTTTTACCAAAGATATGTAACATTATAAATTGTGGCCAAAATGTATGAAGATAAATTACTAATTTGCAAAATTTTATAACAAAAACTAAGAAAAATGTGTTATTTTTCAAAATTTTTGGGCTTTTTTTAATTATAGCACAAAAAATAAAAAACCCAGCGGTGATTAAATACCACCAAAAGAAAGCTCTATTTGTGTGAAAAAAAGGACGCCAATTTCCTATGGATACAGTGTTGCATGACTGAGTAATTGTCATTCAAAATGTGAGCACCCTGAAAGCTGAAAATTGGTCTGGGCAGGAGGGGGGTTTAAGTGTCCAGTAAGCAAGTGGTTAATTATTATCTGCGATCGTGTCATTGGAATTTACCCAGGGACCCCAAATCTTATTGATTTTTTTGGGGAAACCCCGTGCTTCATATGCCATCCTATACAGCATAATATTAGTATTTATAAGAGTTTTCCAGGCTGAAAGCGTGATATAATCTCTTCTGATCCAGTGAATGGCCATCAACGTGCGTACACAAAAAAACAGTAACCGCAGTAAAGTCTTGGTACTCATATCCATCTGGTCATCCTCAAATATCCCCAATAATCCACGTAGTGGACTACATATATTTGGTAGGTCTAAGGTGTCTGCAATAAACTGTGTAACCCGTGACCAAAGCGGTCATACCCTATCACACTCCCAGACCATGTGGAGAAAGGTCCACTCCGCTACCTGACATTTATGGCAAATGAGGTTGTCCCTCCTGCCCATCCTATACAGCCGGGTCGGAGTGTAGTACATTTGGTGAAGGTATCATAATTGGATCATTTTATCCCTACCTGATATGACCGTGCAGGTATAAGTTGTAATTACTTCCTCCCAGTGCTCCTCCGATAGCTCAGATATAATATTTTGCCATCTATCTCTAATTTTTTTGTGTGACCGCTCTCCACCCCTGTCAGGACACTGTAGTAATTTGAAATTAATTTGGTATGGTCAGGGTCTAGTAGTATTTTTTCCAGTGCTGTATCACTCAGCGGAATATTCTCCCTCCCTAATTGTGCATGCAGAGAGTACTGCAGTCCGGAATAGTGAAATTTCCAGTTGTGGAAAGGCTTTGGGCCTCCCCTCCTCTATTAGTTGATGTAGGTATTTGAGACCATAGTTAGCCCATCTATGTCCATCTTCCAGAAAATAAAGTTCAGCTAGATGTGGATTGAACCACAGTGTGGTATTAGGAGATAGATGTATAGGTTTGTCTTCAATATGTTTTCGACACATGGTTAGGATTTGCTGAGCAGTTTGAAGCATAGCTTTGCCTTCCTTAGTGGGCACCTCTCCCCTATAAAAGGAGTTCAGCAGAGCCTAAAATGAAGAACCTGCTGCCGCCTCCACCATCATGGCTGCATTAGGGACCTGCGGGAACATACGCCAATGTGCAAACACCAGCTGAGAAGCACAGTAGTACATACGGAGGTCCGGCAGTCCCAGTCCACCCTTCTCCGCCGGCAAATGCAAAACGGCTAATGACACTCTAGTGGGCCCTGACCCCCATAAAAATGAGTTCAATAATGAGTTAATGTGTTCAAAAACGTTTTTGGGTATATATACCAATGCATTAGATAGGACATATAGAAATTTGGGTAAAAAGATATTTTAAAGAGATTCACTCTCCCCAAGAGTGTGAGGGGGAGATCCCTCCAACCCTGAATCCTGTCCTTAAATTGTTTAATAACTGGCCAAAGGTTATGCTCCAAAAATAATTTCAGTGGAGATTGTACTATAATGCCTAGGTATTTAAACTGTGTGGATACAGTTAAGGGACATTGCGCTGGCAATACCAGGTGAGGTTGCGGGTCCAAGAGGAAGAGGGTCGACTACTTGCCATATTTAATGACTTGCTAGGGAGACCCCTGGAAACACCTATTGAGCTGGAAAGATTTCCCAGGGCATAATATAGTCAATTTCCAGCTAATAGAGGACATTCTGCGCAAAGCCAGAACTAGGGGTCGTATTTTATACCAAGGCTATTAAATTAAACTTTTTCAAGATCTCTCACAAATAACTCTACAGCAGCGTAAAGATCTCCGACCACTTCTGGATCTCTTTAGGGAAAGAAACATTCCATATAGATGGAAAATTTCCTTTCTACCTGTCAGCAAGCACTCCAGGCTGACCTACACTCCTGAAAGTGCCAGAGGACCTACCACTATTTTGCGAAAGACTAATCACCACCCTAGTAGATCTTCCTAATTGGTACAATGACCTTCAAAACACACATGCACCACTCAGAGGAAACAATGAAAATGCAACAATATGGCGGCCCACCAATGCAGAGAAGATGCCTGCTATTCTCCGCCACCAGAAAACAGGCACTCACCGTGAGAAGGAAGTGTTCCAGCATCCACAGTGCATCGCAAGCACAGGAAAGAATTAACTTTTTTGTTTAAATATTTTTATTGAAGATTTTCAAAAAGTAGAACAGACAAGAGATATAAGGTTATCTAGAGTCTGAACATCAAAACATTTTTCACATAACAAAATATACAAATAAAAAGGAAGAATAAAGAAAATCATGAGAGATGACATTAAGATAATAAGATATTGATGAGGAACAATAAGCAAGAAAGGCTGCACCGTCTCTCCAAGCACCCCAAATGGGAGCAATCTGTGCCGGGAGAGACGAAGGACAGCCCACTCCGCTCCATTTCCCAGAAATCATTTAATGGTATTGGTTGAATTATCACATATGTTGCTAAGAAATGGGTAACAAGCATAACCAAAATTAAAACATATTCAAAGATCTGAGAGTGGTGAGACCCCTCACTCACCTCTCCAGAATAGAGAGGGCAGGGAGCCATTTGAAGGTGCCCATGTGACCACAACCTCTAAAAACACATACCATAGGTATTTGGAAACATGGCCGCTAGCCGGGTTGGTACCAAGTACCATCGAGTAAATACCTTAAGATTAGCCTCCCTCGGATTAATATTAACGATCCCTTTAAATGTTGTCAGGAACAAAGAACTCCACTTGTCTGCCTCCCAATCCACCTCCATATCCTTTTCCCAAGTCTTCACATATGGAGGCTTGTCTGGGTTCTCCATCAGTGATGCATAAACTATGGAAATACCTCCTCTTTGGACCTCAGATTCTGCGAACCATTTTTCAAAAGGGGTGATACCTACATGATCATATCTAAGTTTCCACCAAGATGTCAAGAAATGGTGTATCTGTCTGAAACTAAAATACTCAACAGGGGGCATATCTAATTTGTCGATACAATGAGATAGAGTTAACGGGCCGGTGGACGTCAAAAAGTGGCCTATTCGATATAAACCCTTATTTGTGCACCACTGGAAGGCCCGAATGTCTAGTCCTGGTGGGAAATGGGGGTTATTAAACATATGGTCAAGGGGACGGAGATTCGAAATTAAGTTAGGAGGTTTGAGGACTAAGTCACTTAGAGCTATGGAGTGTGACAGGGTTGGGGCAAGTATCGAGGGCCTCAATCTGTGGGGGCCCCCACCAAAAAGTCAATAGTGTGGAAAGGAACCACCTGTCTCTCTATGTAAACCCAGTCCAGGTTTGTCTCCTCTGGAGAAACTGGTTGAAAACTGCACTAATTAACTAAAGCTGCCTGGTAGTATTTATAAAGGTGCGGAAGTCCTAGGCCCCCTTGATTGCGTCTCCTGTATAGAACATTAGCTGAGCATCTAAACCCTTTTTGACCCCAAACAAATTTCAGAAATTGTGATTGAAGTTTTTGCAAGTTATACTTTCTAATTGGGATAGGGAGAGCTCAAAAAAAATATAGAATCCTAGGTAATTTTAACTGCATGTATTCTGTCCAGCCAAGAAAGACCCTCCCGATCCCATCTGGAGAGATCTTCCGCTAATTTCTTAAGTAAGGGAGGGTAGTTGACCTCAAAGTTTGCTAATGTTGGCTGCCACATTGACCCCAAGATAGGGTATCTGAGTAGTATTCCAGGTGAAGTTAAAGAGATCTTTAAGACGATGCACTGTCGGTTCCGGGGTAGAGATATTCAAAGCTGCCAATTTGGACCAATTAACACAGAACCCCAAGGTTTCTCCGAAGACTTGAAGAAGGCGTATTATATGTGGAGTGGAGGTGAGAGGGGATGAAATGAAGAGGAGCAGGTCATCAGCGAATAATGCATTTGTGGGACCGGGTTTCGCATTTCACCCCCTGAATATCTGGATTGTCCCTGATGGCAATTGCCAGGGATTCCATTGCAATCGCGAATATTAGTGGGGAAAGAGGACATCCCTGCCTAGTACCCCTAGAGATAAAAAAAGGATCTGAATAACAATTTTGCAGTTTTACCTGAGCACTAGGGTTTGAGTAGAGGGCTCTGAGTCTGAAGGAATCTTGGGCCGAAGCCCCATCTGCTTAGGATATCAAATATATACGACCACTCAACCGTGTCAAATGCTTTTTGTAAATCAACAGACATAATGAACCCCTCCCTGGATGGTCCCCCATCCCAATTTGAGTTTAAAAGAGAAACGATATCAACTGCTCTGCGGATCTGGTCTGGACCCTGCCTCCCCGGAATAAAGCCCACCTGGTCCTTATGGATATATTTGCCTATAAATCTAGAAAGTCTATTGGCTAGAACTTTAGTCAAAATTTTGAGGTCATTGTTGATTAAAGAAATAGGCCTATAATTGCTAACATCCGAATGGTCCTTCCCAGGTTTAGTTAAGACCGAGATAAAGGCCCTGTTGGCCTCGGTCTGCAGCATGGACCCCGTACGTAGCGAATTGTAAAATTTTGTTAAATAATGGGCAAGGACCAAACCAAAAGTCTTATAGTAGCCTGTGGAGAAGCCATCAGGACCAGGGGCTGAGCCCTTCCTAAGATTATTAATTACCTCAAGGACTTCCTTATCAGTGAAGGGTTGGAAACTATATGGTCTTTCACTAGTTTAGGGAGGGAGATGTTATCTAGAAAAGCAGGAGAAGACGTCGAAGAGGCCTTTTTGCCCGAATCGTAGAGTTTGGCATAGAAGTTATGGAAGGCAGTCATAATCTGCTTAGGGTTTTGAGTTAGATCCCCTGAAGAGTCCCTAATCTTTGGGAATGAGAAGGAATTAAATCTAGGGGACAGCCTGGCAGCCAGCCTAGGACCTATTTGATCCTTTTGTAAGTAGAAATGGGCTTTAGTCCATTGAGCTTGTTTCTCGATGCTAGTGGTTAGGGCGAGGTTCAGTACTAACTTCCCAGCTTCTAGTTGAGCCCAGAACCTGGGGGTCGGATTCTTCTTATGAGATCTGGCTAGGTCCTGAAAGGCAACCTCTAGCTTCTCTAGATCGACCTTCCTCTCCCTCCTTAACCTGGCAGACAGTTGGATGATCTTTCCCCTAATTACCCCTTTATGAGCTGCCCAAAGCGCCTGGGACGCGACTTCACCATTATCGTTCAAAAGGAAATGGTCTTTAATTTCTTTTTCTATCATTGAACAATGGACAGTGTTATTTAGGAGAGTCTCTCTAAGTCGCCATTGGGGATTCCTCTCCCGACCTAGGTCAGCTCTAATGTATATTATTACTAACAAGTGATCTGACAAGGGGGAATCTTTGATGTAGGCTCTGGAAATTAATGGAGAAACAAAAGCTGGGACAAAAATCTGGTCTATTCTCGCCATGCTCTTATGTGGGGCTGAGAAATGAGTAAAATCTCTTAGCTTGGGATTGAGTTCCCTCCAGATATCTATTAACCCCAGAAAGTACAGGAGCTTGGCAAGTTTTAGGCTATATCTAGGTGGACGGAGCAGGCGGGGAGGACCCGAACCCGACTTGTCGAGCATGGGGTCCAAGGCCATATTAGAGTCTCCTCCCAGTATTACAGTCCCCTCAAGGTGAGGCATGATAAGATTAAACAAGTCCTGAAGAAATTTAGCTTGACCGGCATTGGGAGCATAATAGGATAAAAAGGTGTACTTCAATCCCCCTAGAGTCCCTTTTAGAAGGATAAACCTACCCTCTGGGTCTTTAATTTCTTTCTGTAGGGTGAAAGCTAAGTGTTTCGCAAGGAATATACCTACACCTCTGATCTTATCTGGAGCGTTTGCCAGAAAGAACTGAGGATATTTAGCGTGTATAAACTTAGGATTATGCTTATCAGGAAAATGGGTTTCTTGAAGCATGAGTATATCTAAATGATGGGAATGGGCTAGGTTAAAATATTTTTTCCTTTTCACGGGGGAGTTAAGGCCCTGAACGTTGTGTGTTGCTATTCTCAAAGAAGGTGGGGTATTAGCAGACATCGTGAAGGTATACAAATCGCAGTCTATGCATCACTGAGCAGGAGCTTACCTAAATCCGGAGGCTGAGAGGAGACGGCTTGCTATACAGGGAGGCTGGAGAGACAACCCACAGTGATCTACTAAATATTTGACTTCCCTGGTGCCTGAAAAGAGATAGTAGAGAAAGAGGAGTAAAAAACAGAAATAGCAGAAGAGATAGAGTGAAGGTGGAAAACTTGGGAGGGGAGCGGAAAAACACTACCGCAGACCCCCTCAAATTCCTGGCAATGAGGGATCCAATAGAGACCCCCATTTCCAGGAAAGAACGACAACATCGAGTCTGCCTAAACGGCAAAAATACATCCAACTCAGGCATTACCGAGATTTGCATCCCAAAGTCAGAGGGAGGAGCATTACATCCTCCCCGGCCAACAATATAAGACCGAGGCAAATGAAACTTTATAGGACTGCCCGAAACAATTAAAAATAAATAACTATGAGAACAAAATATCAGGGTAACCTAGGTTCCCCAACTAAGTAGATTGCGGGCTCTCCCTTCGGGACTCGTAAGGCCGCCACCTCCGAATCTCTGTCCAGTATAATAACCAGGGTCAAAAATAGAGCCGCCAATAAGGGCATAACAAGCAGCAAATAAGCCAAGTGTTATAATAAAGAGGACAAGGCTGCACAACCCGCCGGGACCCCCCGCTCCAGAACCAAAAGGGCCACCAGAACATAATATCAAGATTAAAACCTAAAATTTTAGAGACAACAGAACAGGAGTAATAAACATTGAAAGGTTCAAAGACCTAAGTATTGGTGGGTACAAGAAACATCACAAAACAAAAAGGATGACAAAGCTCAAATTCATGGGGGGTGAGAATCTTTAGCTCACTTTTGTTGCTGTTTCTTCCACATTGGTAGAACGGGGCTCTGTGGGGAAGGCCTCTTAGAGGGGCCAACACTTTTGTGAGGCAGAGTTGAAGTGGGATCCAGAGATATGAGGTTAAGTTTGACCAGCAGTTGCTCTCCTTCTTGGACAGTAGAGAAGCTGTACTTCTTGCTTTTGTAGATGAAAGTAAGGCGAAACAGGAATGACCACCAATATTTGATGATGGATTTGGTGAGGACTTCCAGCAAAGGTTTCAGGGCTCTTCTCTTTTGGATGGTAGAAGGAGACAAGTCCGCGAAAACTTGGATAGGGTGACCTTGTATGGCGAGATTAGGAAAGTTCCTTGAGGCCTTCATGCTCTCTTCCTTTACCCCGTAAAAGTGAGGTTTCACTACAATGTCTCTGGGTAAACCTTCGGACCTCGGAGGCTGGAGAGCTCTATGAGCCCTATCTAATTCAAGACGATGTGTAGGGATGCCCGGGATGGTATCCTTGATAAAGTCAGTCACGGCCGTCTGGACATCAGTGATAGCCTCAGGAAGGCCTCTAATTCGAAAGTTATAGCGTCTAGAACGATTTTCCAAATCATCAATTTTAGATAAGGCAGAGTCTAATTGGTCCTGTAGATCTTGGATACGAGCCGTGTTCTGGTTTATTCTAGAGACTGATTGGTCCGTTTTGTGTTCTATTGCATCTATTCGGGCCCCCAATCCCTGAAGATCTGCTTGAATGACAGAGGTGATTTGTGTGGCTGTTTGGGCCAGGCCCTTAGAAAGCATTTTGGAGAAAACCTCCATCATCATCTGGAAGTCAGAGTGAGGGGCCTGGGCGTAGGAACTGGGTGGTTCAGAGCGGGTATTACCAGGGCCATGTTCTCTTAAAGGAGTAGTGATGAGATCATCCAAAGTCCATTCCAGAAGAGAAATTGTAGATGCTGGTGATAGGATATCGGCCAATGGTGGTGTACCGGGGGGGCCCTGGAGATGTTAAAATTTGAGAACCCCCGTTTGAACCGGCTTCCATTTCCTCAGAAACCCCAGGGAGTAATTGGGTATCAGGGGGCTTCTGTGAGCCCTTAGAGGTCGGACCGTCAAAGCCTTGTTGACGGGACAGGTCCCTCCTGACTGATCCTGTTTGCATGGTCCCAGAGGGGAAAAGAGTCCAGACAGGATCGTTCCCGTTCTTTAAAGAGGAAAGTGTCTAAAGTTGAATAAGCCCCTTATGCAGCACCTTGCAGCACTGTAGAGGAAATAGTTCAGCTCTGTGGTTTGCTCAAGATGATCCCTCAGCTGTCATATGAGGGAGAGTGGGGCCTGCTCTCTGCTAACACTCTCAGGTGGAGGGTGAGGGAAAGTTAGGCCCAATCCATGGCCTATAGTTAAAGTCTCTGCCCTCAGAAGCGCACCATGCCCTCAGTTAGAGCCTCAGGTCCTGCATCCTCCACAGTGGACCTCACTGGTGTTTAAAGTGTAATTGTTGGGTACCGTAGTTTTACTCAGGAGTCCCCCGCTACTGTGTTCTCTCCTTCCCGCTGCCTCCCGTGCAACGAACGGATAGGCCCGAGCCGCGGCCTCGAGTAGAAGAGCGGGGCCGGACTCGGGTCACATCAACCACCTGGCGGATCCTCACAGCCCCGATCAGCTTCCTGACCACTGCCCCTTCCCTACTGCACCTGTGAGCGGGTCAGCCGAGCTCCGCTGCTCTCGAATATTGCCTCGGATGGCCGGAGAGGACCGGAGCTCCAGGCTCACACAGCCGCCATGGAAGCTTTGCACATGCGCACTGGAAAGAATGAACTTTACTACTACACCCTCAACAGAACTTGACTCTCTTAAACTCAAGAAACAAAGTTCTTCACCTAAATATAAGGAACGTGAGTATATATCCTGAACTATGCCATATTACCACAATGCCTATCTTTGACACCCCAGTTACCCTCCTATGTAGCTTAACATTGGATTCCCCAGGAAAAACTTTACAAATGATTCTACAGCGTATAACTGTTCCAAATTGTGGAGTAACGCATCTCCAATTATCTCTGCTAATCCTAACCATATCAGAGATAGTGCTTCATGGATGCATTCAAGGATGAATATATGTATATACACACGGCTCGACTCTCTCAGATACTTTTCATTCAAATGGCAAAATGAATACCTCACCTCAGTTGCCCCACTTCAGTCATGTCACCCTACTTAGAATACTATTAATTTAAATATGATGTGACATGATGGAACTGGCAGTAAGTCATATACAGTATCTCACAAAAGTGAATACACCCCTGACATTTTTGTAAATATTTTATTATATCTTTTAACCGCTTGCTGACGGCTGATCGGCAATTGACGGCGACAATGTGGCTCTGTAACGCGAATCGCCGTCATACGACGGCGGCCGCGATACAGAGCCACTGTGAGCGCGCGCGCACCGCCGGAGGCACGCGCGCTCACTGTGTCCGGGGGGGTCCAGGGAGCGGGTGCGGCGGCTTCGATTGCCGCCGGCCACCCGCGATGCCCCCCCCGGAGCGAATGAGCGGAGGTCCGTGTATGTAAACACGGACCTCCGCTCTGTGTGAGGGGGAAGGGAAGTGATCACAGCCTTCCTGTAAGTGAAGGCTGTGACCACTTCCTTTCCCCAGCTAGGCAAGTCCCCCTACAGTAAGAACACACCCAGGGAACACAGTTAACCCTTAGAGCGCCCCCTGCAGGTTAACCCCTTCACTGCCAATGGCATTTACACAGTAATCAGTGCATTTTTATAGCACTGATCGCTGTATAAATGCCAATGGTCCCAAAAAAGTGTCAAAACATTCCGACATGTCCGCCCCAATATCGCAGTACCGCTAAAAATCGCAGATCGCCGCCATTTTTAGTAAAAAATAAAAAAAAAATAAAAACCCCAAAAATGAATTCTCATCATCCGTAAATGCGACCACTTTTGCGCAAACCAATCAATAAACGCCGATTGCGATTTTTTTTATCGCAAATATGAGGAAGAATATAAATCGGCCAAAAACGGGGAAAAAAAATGTTTTTTTATATTTTTTTTTTTGGATTTGTATTTTAGCAAAAAGTAAGTAATTTGGGTTTTTTTGCAAAATTGTAGCTCTTCTTTTGTTTATAGCGGCGATCAGAAATGACGCAGAGGTGATCAAATACCACCAAAAGAAAGCTCTGTTTGTGGGAAAAAAAGGACGCAAATTTAGTTTGGGTGCAATTGTCAGTTAAAGCGACGCAGCGCCGAATCGCAAAAAGTGCTCCGGTCCTAAAGCTGGAAATCCTTCCGGGGCTGAAGTGGTTAATGTGACAACACTGAAGAATTGACACTTTGCTACAGTGTAGAGTAGTGAGTGTACAGCTTGTAGAACAGTGTAAATTGGCTGCTCCCTCAAAATAACTCAACACACAGCCATCAATGTCTAAACCACTGGTAACAAATGTCAGTACACCCCTACGTGAAAATGTCCAAATTGGCCCAATTAGCCATTTCCCTTCCCTTTGTCATATGACTATGTGACTTGTTAGTGTTACAATGTTTCAGGTGTGAATGGGGAGCAGATGTGTTAAATTTGGTGTTATCGTTCTCACTCTCTCCTACCGATCACTGGAAGTTCAACATGGCACCTCATGGCAAAGAACTCTCTGAGGATCTGAAAAAGAGAATTGTTGCTCTACATAAAGATGGCCTAGGCTGGGGCGTGGCCTGGCGTGGCTGGCGAAAGGACGTGCAGTGTGAGAGCTCCGCTCACACAACCTAATAATCTGCCTCCATCCAAGCCCTACAGAGCGAATCCGCAGGTAAAAACACCCCTACGTGCCTCCACACAACCTAGGCTTTCCAACAAGCCTACTTTAGGGCAGATACACCAAGTTAATCAGTTGCGGCCTAGGCCGCGAACGGATCCCCGGCCTCAATTTCCGGACGTGGGGGGGCGGCCCGCTCCGCCCGACGGCGGGCTATACCTCGCACTGGGAACAAGGCCCGGCCGCTCACACAAAGCCAGCAGACCCTCTCCCAGGCTGTTAACAGTGCCAGCTCTAGACACAGCTCCCAGGAGATACAGCCTAAGCAGTAAGGCCCTCCAGGCATAAACGGCAGCCATCTTGGTCCACCCAGACCTACCAATTCTCCACCCAAGCATTAACGTCGGCCATCTTTGTACACCCAAACATCCACATCCAGCACCTAAAAGCATAGTGGCCATCTTGCTGCACCCACAACTAGGATTCTATTAGCCAGAAGAGATATCCTGCTAATGGAAGCAGCCTAAGCTCCTGCTTTCTTAGATCCCCTGCAAAGCATCAGAGAGACATACTACAACTATGGGCAAACCGGACAGCAAAAAGTCCCCCTCCCGCTCCCGCTTTCCCAGAAGAGATAGTGCTCAACAAAGCGGCCACATTCCACTAATGTTCCGGTCCCGCTCCAGAGATGAAGCCTCTACTTCACACCAGACCGCGAACACTGAACGAGCAGCAAGCAAAAGTCCCACAAGACCCCGCAGCACACAGCAGAATGAAACCCTTTTGCCGCCCTTACAGACACTTAGCCTCGACGACCTAAAGGCTGTAGCGGCTGATATCAAAGACACTCTCTCCACCGCCATTTCTAACCTCAGGAGTGACCTACAGGGAGTGTCAGCACGCCTGGATGTTCTGGAAGATGTCACAGATAGCCATGACCATGCCATACATGAAACCAGACATACCCTAGACACCCATGCCATACAACTAAGAGAGCTGCATCGAAATTTGGAAGACCTTGACAATCGCGGACGTCGACACAATATCAGAATCAAAGGACTCCCTGAAGAAGTGGGCACTGACCACCTTTCCGAAGCTGTTCTCTCCATTTTCAATGACCTACTCGGGAGACCACCAGACACCCCAATTGAACTGGAACGTTTACACCGAGCGCTGCGACCTCGCGGCAGAGAAAACGAGCCCCCCAGAGATGTGGTCGGATGCCTTGTTAAATTCCGACTTAAAGAAGAAATTCTACGACATGCCAGGCTGAGAAGACACATCCTATATAGAGGGACAGAGGTGAAACTATACCAAGACCTATCTCCCATCACCCTACAGAAACGAAGAGCCCTTCGACCACTCTTAGAGGTGTTACGGGAAGGAAACATACCATACCGATGGAAGTTCCCCTTCTCTCTCCA
>BLSH010497650.1:87340-103795 GCA_018402905.1 Glandirana rugosa
GTCACGAGTCTGGTATGCCACGTGTGACGTAGTTTAATCAGACGTACCGAGAGCAGGGTCTTCCTTCGGAAAAGATTTCTACTACGTGTTCCTTCGGTCGTTGTCAAACGACTTGTGTTCGTCTAATTCCTGTACCTAATGACCTTGGTACAGGACACCAGACTACTCTAGTTCTATTTACATAAACCAAGTCTACTACAGTTCGTACACACCTTCGTTGTTCCACTCCTCATGTTTATGTTCACACGGAACGGATGTCAGTTCGTACCACCACCCTCACGGGACCAGACCCCGACGTACTCACGACGACCGAGACCCCTCGATGTCAAGTAACTACACATGCTTGACATCATCTGAACCAAATACATTTATCTTGATCTCATCAGACCACAGGACATGGTTCCAGTAATCCATGTCCTTAATCTGCTTGTGTTCAGCAAACTGTTGCTGGCTTCCTTGTGCATCATCTTTAGAAAAGGCTTCCTTCTGGGACGAGAGCCATGCAGACTAATTTGATGCAGTGTGCACCGTATGGTCTGAGCACTGACAGGCTCACACCTCACCTCTTCAACCTCTGCAGCAACGCTGGCAGTACTCATACATCTATTTCCCAAAGACAACCTCTGGAAATGACATTGAGCATGTGCACTCAGCTTCTTTGGTTGACCATGGTGAGGCCTGTACTGAGTGGAACCTGTCCTGTTAACCACTGTATGGTCTTGGCCACCATGCTGCAGCTCAGTTTCGGGGTTTTGGCAATCTTGTTATACCCTAGGCCATCTTTATGTAGAGCAAAAATTATTTTTTTCAGATCCTCAGAGAGTTCTTTGCCATGAGGTGCCATGTTGAACTTCCAATGACCAGTATGAGCAAGTGAGAGTGATAACATCAAATTTAACACACCTGGTCCCCACTCACACCTGAGACCTTGTAACACTAATGAGTCACATTTTCACTTAGGGGTGTACTCACTTTTGTTGCCAGCGGTTTAAACATTAATACCAGGCACTTAAAACACTTCCCGCCCAGACCAATTTTCAGCTTTCAGTGCACTCACAATTTGAGTGACAATTACTCAGTAATGCTACACTGTATACAAACAAAATTTGTATCATTTTTTTTCATAAATAGAGCTTTCTTTTGGTGGTATTTAGTCCCCGCTGGGTTTTTATTTTTTGCGATATAAGCGAAAAAAGGAGCAAAAGTTTTGAAAAAAAAACAATTTTTTTAGTCTCTACTGTAAAATTTTGCAAAAAAGTCATTTTTCTTCATAAATTTGGGCCAAAATGTATACTGCTATATATCTTTGGTAAAAATAACCCAAATTACTGGATATTATTTAGTCTGTGTGAAAGTTATAGAGTCTACAAGTTATGGTGCAAATCACTGAAAATTGATCACACCTGATGTACTGTCGGCCTATCTCATTTCTTGAGACACTAACAAGCCAGGACAGTACAAATACCCCCCAAATGACCCATTTTTGGAAAGTGGACATTCCAAGGTGTTCAGTAAGAGGCATGGTGAATTTTTTCATGGTTTATTTTTTCCCACAATTCTTTGCAAAATTAAATTTTTTTTCACAAAATTGTCATTGTAACATGTTATTTCTCTCATATGCATACCACAAGTTGCATCCCAAAACACATTCTACTACTCCTCCTGAGCATGGCGATACCACACGTGTGGGACATTTTCACAGCCTGGCCACATAGAGAGGCCCAACATGCAGGGAGCACTATCAAGTGTTCTAGGAGCATAAATTACACATCTAACTTGTTGACTACCTATTACACTTTTGAAGGCCCTGAAGCACCAGGACAATGGAATTACACACAAAATGAGCCCATTTTGGAAAGCGAACACCCCAATGTATAATCTGAGGCATAATGAGTCATTTGAATGGTTCATTTTTTCCAGAAGTTTTTGGAAAATGTGGAAAAAAAATGAAAACGCATTTTTTTTTACACAAAGTTGTTAATTTATAAGATATTTCTAACACAGAGCATTTACATAGCAATAATTACACCCCAAAATACATTCTGCTACTCCTCCTAAGTATGGTGATACCACATGTGTGAGACGTTTACACAGCCTGGCCACATAGCCTGGCCCAACATTGAAGTAGCACCGTCAGATGTTCTAGGAGCATAAATTGCACATCTCATTACTCAACCACCTATTACATTTTTGAAGGCCCTGGAGCACCAGAACAATGGAAATGCCCACAAAATTACCCCATTTTGGAACGCTAACACCCCAACGTATAATCTGCGAGGCATAATGAGTCTTTTGAACGGTTCATTTTTTCCAGGAGTTTTTGGGAAAAAAATGAAAACGCATTTTTGTTTACACAAAGTTGTCCATTTATAAAATATTTCCAACACACAGCATGTACATAGCAAAAATGACACCCCAAAATACATTCTGCTACTTCATCTGAGTAAAAGAAATACCACATGTGTTAGACTTTTACACAGCCTGGCCACATATAGAGGCCCAACATCCAAGTAGCACCTCCAGGCGTTCTAAGAGCATAAATTACACATACCATTTTCTGACTACCAATCACATTTTTGAAGGCCCTTCATATTTCTAACACATAACATGTACATTCCAAATAACATAAGATTATCTGTGGTTTTAGTAGTGCAGTTGTCCACAGAGGAGAGCATTGGTCCAGGCAATAGGCAGGGATGTGGTTTATTGTGGGATCGGGGATTATTGCGGACCCTGAGTTGGCAGGCAACCATACAGGGTTTGCCAATACATTGGGAAGGAAGGACTGGGCCCGGACCTAGATTAGGGTTCTTTGGGTTGGGTGTGTAATTCCAGTGCTAGTACTGGGCTCCTCTTCCCGGGGTCTGGAGCTGCTGCTGGTGGACAGGTCTTCGGATCTTGGTCCTAATCTTATTCTTCTGGGGGGGGGTTTCCTCAGCTGAATCGGACTCTGATCCACTGCCCTCTACTGGCTCATACTCCAAACCAGAATTGTATGATGAGAGCTCCCCACTGCTCTCATCATTCGACATGGCAAGTATTTCACATGCCTCCTCAGGGGTATATACTCTCTGAGACATGATAGTCAGCCTGCTGATTGTACTGATGGCAGTACTGATGGGTGGCGGTATTGGTGGCGGACTTGCGTTTAGTGGTACCAGTGACGGTACTGGTGGCGGGTCTGTGTTTTGCAGTACTGCTAGGGAGGGATGGGGATGGGGATTAGAAGGGTATGGAGGGGTGGGAGGGGGGACCAAGGTTGGGGGTCATAAAAAAAAAAGGTAATGTTAAATCCACTTTTGAAATAAAATAGAATATCATGTCATATGGTGGAGCAAATAACAGATAACGTGACATAACATATGACTCTGTATCTTGAAGATCTTACAATGAAAATAGACCTCTTAGAAATTTGGGGAGAGTGGGGAAAGGGGGATGTGGGATTAACCAAAGTGTTCCTTAGAATGGACCCTTTAGTGGAGAAAGTGCAAATATTCAGGCACTTGGTAGTATTGTGGGTCCTGAGTGGATAAAGGAGTAGATTTCTTCTGACGTCACTCAGCATTCATCTAGGGGGATAATATAGGAGGGGGGGACGTAGATCTCATCCATTGTCTGGGGGGGCCAAAGGTCAGATGAATAGAGCCTCTAGGGTTAGCAGTTTTTGCCAAGAAGGGTTCCCATTTCTTGCGAAAGCGGGAGGAGTTGCCTGCATTTAGTGCAGTTATTCCTTATGGAGAAGGTCAGTGAGTTCAGCATTTACCATGGATATGGTAGGTGGAGTGCTTGAGGACCACTGTTTGAGGATGGCCCTCCTGGCCACCATGAAGCAGGATGTTAGCCATGGTTTGTGCTTATTAATGGTGATTCTATTCTCTTTGGATTGTGTTAAAGAGGAGATGTCCAGAAAACCAAAAAGGAGGGGGAGCAGGTCCCTGCCTGTATTGTATCCAGTGACTAAATTGGCAAGATTTTCGACTTGGTTCCAGAAGTCCAAGATAGTGGGGCATTCCTATAGTTTGTGTTGTAGGGTGGGTTTGTGGATGTTACACCAAGCACAGTGGAAAGGTGTGGTCGATGACGAGGAAACCAAGAAGGGCCCATATGCTTGGTGCATGATTTTTAATTGCTGCTCTCTCCATTAGTAAAAAAGGTTCTGGTGGGGTTATACCCCATCATTTTAAAGTCCGCCACTCCTGTAGAAGGAAATTCTTTGGTCCAGGCAGGAGAGGGATCTTGTCTGCGGGGTTTGAGGAGTTTTAAGGATAGTGGTTTGTAAATCTCTGATATCTTTAGTTAGTCTTTTGACAGTAGAGTGTGCAGGAAAGAAGATTTAAAGCGTTTTTGCCTGTCAGGATGGAGGCTGGTCGCAAAGCTTGTTGCTTGCTGCGTATAGATAAAGTGGTGAGCCAAAGCAGTTTGAAGTGAGCTTGGAGGTCCGGGAATGAGAGAGCTCTGCCAGTTGAAGGTTCAAATAATTTAGCGAATTTGGTGAGACCCAGGGAGGACTAGGTGTAGAACGCTGCAAATTGTCTAGAAGGTGTGAAATGGGGCTGCCCCGTGATGGGTAGGTGTCGAGAGATAGACGGTGGTAGGTCCAATTTGTTTCTGATCTCTCTCTAGGCTATATTTGTGTCCCTTAGCAACAGATTATGCTTTAATGATGGTGGTAAAGAGCTTGTTTTACAGTGAAGAGTCGCAGCTAGTCCATTTGGCTCAGTCATTTGAGATTCTAATTGAAAGTACCTGGATTTACCTGACAACCAGTTCAGACCTACTCTTAAGAGACATGCCAAGTTGTAATTAAGTATGTTATGTAGATTTGCTCCCCCATCATGTTTTTATAAAAAGAGTTTAGTCAGGGCTATGCGGGGGTGTTTGCCTCACCAGATGAAGGATGAAAGGGTCTTATGAATGTTTTAGATGTCTTTGTGTCATAGTAAAAGGGGAATAGTCTGAAGAGGATATAGGAGCTTGGGAAAGCTCACCATTTTAAATAAATGACCTATCCCTAGTAGTGAGAGTGGAAGGTGTGCCTGATTTTCCAACTATTTTAGAAATAATGGGGGGGGGGTGGATATAGGTGGTATAGGGAAGAGGGAATCTTTCCTATTTTAATGCCTAGATATGCTATATGATTTTTGGCTATAGGAAATATGGAGTGGGTCCCCCATGATGGTATTCTAGCAAGAATAAGAGGCCAGAATTAACTTTTTGTGAAATTGATTCTCAGCTCTGAGCAGTCTCTAAAGCGGGTGAAGAATTCCTTAATTTGTGGAATGTCTAACTTGGGGTTGGAAGAAAATATTAAAATATCATCCGCAAAAGGGCAGACCGGACCTCTTGTTTTCCAATCTTTATTGCGTGTAAGTTTGGATTAGAGCGTATATGACGGGAGAGGGGTTCTATTGCTAAGTTAAATAGTGGGGGAGACAGGGGGCAGCCTTGTCGGGTCCCCTTGTGGAGGGGGATTTTGTTGGATGCTAGCCCAGCAGCAATAACATTAGCGTACAGTGCTGCATACATGGTTGTGATTAGATGTAGGAACCAGAGAAGCCAAATTTCTGAAGCATCAGCCTCAGCCAGTGAAAACTAACATTATCAAAAGCCTTTTTGCCATCTAATGTGATAATAGCATTGTCACTGGCTGGGTCAGTCCTAGCTTACTCCAGGATCGCAAGAACCTTGCGAATATTAAAGAATGCATACCGTAAAGCCAGCTTATGATGGGTGGATCAGCGATGGTAGGATTGGAACCAGTCTTATAGCCATGATTTTGGACAGAATTTTCGAATCTAAGTTTTAATAAGGAAGTTGGGCGGTAAAACCTGAATTCCGTGGGGTCTTTGCCATTCTTAGGTATTATTTTAACTTGAGCTTGGCACCCCAAAGGGAGATATGATCCTCCTTCAACAATTTTGTGGTAGAGGGAGGTGAGTGTAGGGGCAATCGCGTCAGAGGCAACCTTAAATAATTCTGACGTATAGCCATCCGGGCCAAGGGCTTTGTTGGGGGTTAATGATGCTATGGCTTATGTCACTTCAACCTCCATAATCGGTGTGTTTAACTGGCACAAGTGGGAGGGGTCAATTTGAGGAAGATGGACTTGTTGGAGGAAGGCTTGGGCAGCTAGCTTGTCTATGAGGTCTTCCCCATATAATTTGGTATAAAATTTTTCTAGAATGTTATTGATGTCTTTCGGGGAGGAGGTTAGAGAGCCATTCGATTGTTTAAGGGCGGTGATATGGGTAGGAACATGGGGTCCCTTGTACAAGCGGGATAACAATTTCCCTGCCTTGTTGCCAAATTTGTGGTATTGTAGCTCGCAGCAAGTTAGCTGATATTGGGGCCATAGATCAAATCGGCCTTTTGTCTCTGTGCTCCGGAGAGTTCTGTCTGTTAAGTTGGTTTTGAGCCTCTCAAAGGAAAGTGCTACTGGCTTGAAATTGGCTAGCGATTCTCTTCTCAAATACCGATGTGAAAGCTATGATCTTACCGCGGAGGACCGCTTTCCCCATTTCCCAAAAAAGATTGGCTTCATTTACATGGTTAGAGTTGGTTTCTGCATATTCAGCCAATGTTTCTTTAAAGCGGAGTTCCACCCAAAAGTGTAACTTTCACTTTAAGGGAAGGTGACCACCCGACATGCCACAATTGGCATGTCTTTATTTTGGGGGGGGGACCAGGAACCCTGTTTTCACATGGTCCCGGGTCCACTTCCTCCCCTGGCCCCGCATCTACAGGAAGGAAGTCCACCTTCCCCCTTCCTCTCGGCGATCTTCTGGGACACGTCACAGGCCAGTCACAAGGCACAGCATGACTCACGCATGCGCAGTGCATGCTCAGCTTTAAATCCAAAGCCGGGTGCCCACAGTTATGATACCAAGGGGAGGGGGCAAAGAGGGAGCCCTTAGGCGACCGCATCACTGGAGCAAGGGATAGGTGAGTGTCCGATTGTTACAAGTCAGCAGCTACACTTTTTGTAGCTGCTGACTTTTACATGGGTGGAACTCCGCTTTAACTAAAGTAGGCAGTTGCTGGTTGTTAGCTAGGTGAGAGGGAAGCGACAAGTTCTATCAGTTTTGGGTGGGCTTGAAACCCGACAGAAGCATTGATATTGGGGCATGATCTGATATTGAAATTTCTAGAATTTGTGAGTCAGAGGAGTTTTGTAGCTTTGAAGGGGAGTATAGCAATTAATCTATTCTTGATAGACTTTGTTGGGGGGGGGAAAGAAAGCATATTATTTCTCAATAGGGTTGACCATTCTCCACACATCAGTTTGATTCAAGGCGTCCGCAAACTGTTTTAGGGAGGTAGCAGAGGGAGGTAAGGGAGATGCCTAAACTGATTTGTCTCGTGATCTTTCTTCCTGGAGGTTCAAGACAGAATTGAAATCTCTCCCTACGAGCATCAGGAGATGCAAGAAGGGGGTTAGTCAGGCCGCGAGGCCTTGGAAAAATACTTTGGAGGAGAATTGAGTGCATATATGTTTACTAAAACTAGTTCCCTAGTGGTAAGTTTCAGCTTGAGAATTAATACCTGGCCCTCGTCATTGCTCTCCTCTGATAGAACCTAGCATGGGAGGTTTTTGTGAAGGAGAAAGAGGACTCCGGCTTTGTCGTTGGTCGATGGCGAACCAAAAACCCGACAGCTTGAGCATGCGGGTAATATCTGCTGATAAGTGGGTTTCTTGGAGTATGGCTATGTCTGTTTAATGCGTCTTAGGTAGCGCAGGACGGCCATTCTCTTGTGGGGAGATCTTAGTCCCTTGATATTCCAAGAAACTGTTTTCATGGGGGGTCCTTAATGGTTGAGGGATCTATGAGTGAGATACATACTTGTAGAGGGAGGATTGGATGTGACTTTAGAGTACAATAGCACAAAAGTGTAAAAAGGCTAAAATTGAGGGCATGCTCTAGCGGGTGAGGTGTGAAGGGGTTGAATACCCAACATTGGTTAACAATGTGAGGAAGAAAAACATAACATACCAAAAATTAGATTTCGGACTTCTCTTTTTTCTGCATAGGAAAACACTCTTGACGGGACAGCATTACCGGAGATGCTTCAGATTAGCCCGTTCACAGGCTGTTATTGCAGTTGGTCCCAGGGGGGTGTTTGTGTCGCCAGGTCAGTGTAGGGCCTGTGTAGACCAAGTATCAAAGCTGCAGGTAAGGAGGAGGACCTCCGGTAAGGCTGTAGAAAACAGTTAGACTAACTCCATATTAAACAGATTCGTAGCCCAAATCAACCTGGAGTTCAAACAATAGTGGTAATGAAATAATTTGAAGTTATAGGATACTTGCAGTAGGAAAAGTAAGTGAACATAGTTCTGGTTAGTCAGGTTTAAACTGGGGTGGGATGCAGAGCATATCTTGCATGGATGCTTGCATCAGATAGCATTGTCATGCTTGGGTTTGTTGGAGTAGCGGGCCCTTTTTGGAGAATCTTTTCTTGGGCTGCTAAGATCTCTGTTAGTCAGTGATGTTGAGGTGGTGGCAGCCATTGGTATATGGAGGTAAGCCTGCATGTAGTTAGCAGCTTCTTGAGGGTGGGTGAATGTTTTTGAGTCGCCCGATGAATCTGTAACGTGTAAGATGGCTGGGTATGAAAGCGTAAACTTTGTTTTTCTGGTAGAGGGCTGAGCAGTTGGAAGGCTTTGTTTAAGCACCTCTCTATCACTGAGCGAGGTGTGCGACACTCATTTGAGGGAGGTCCTATGCGGTGAGCCATCTCCACAGTGCAAATCACTGCTACGTCCAGGGTCTGTGGTATGCGAATTGCACAGATTTCGGAAAGTGAGCCGGAGTTGTATGATTCTGGGAGACCTATGATCCTTAAATTGTTCCTGCGAGAATGATTTTCAAGATCATCTGGTTTGTCTAACAATTATTGCTGTGTGCAATTCAATTGCTGTTCACTTGCATGTGAGGCTTGAATTTCGTCCTCTATGTCCAAGAGGCGGTCTTCCAGCTCCCCAATTCGTTTAGTGTGCTCACCCATTTCCTTTCTGAGCTGTGTTATCCCGGTTGCTACTGCTCTCTCCACAGCCGCGGTTATTGTAGGGGATAGGAGGGCAGCTACCGCTTGGGCAATTTGATTATATTGCTCCTACGTTGTCCCTGGTGGGTTTGCAGGCTGAGACTGTTGAGATGGCACTTCCCCCATAGGTTGGTTGTCAGCCATATTGGCCGGGTGAGTGCCTGTATGTAGAAAGTCCGGGCAGGGGGCTGTTTGCGTGGTAGATCCCCCGTGAAGCACATACTGGTCCATGCCGAAGGGTTCCCCTGTGGTGTGCAGGAAGATAGGGCCTTTTGAGCAATCCAGGGTTTCCACCAGGTATGTCAGACAAGGGCTTTCTTTGTTGGCACCCGCCACACCCATCATCTATCTGGGGTTCCTTTACCAATGGGAACTTGAGACTGTTGGGAGAGCTTAGGTTCCCATACAACTCCAAGGGAGGAGAGTGGCTCCAATATTTTCAATTACTCAATTTCTACGGAGAGTTGAGCAGAGAGGGGCTATGTAGAGACTTGACTCAGTTCAAGGAGCTGTGTCTTTCTGACTCAAAATGCCCTCACGCTCTTTCTAAAACCTATGGCATTTTACTATCACATACTTTCCCGACCGTCCTTTCTACATCCAAGGTTAGGAGAGATAACTACACAAAAATCTGGCCCCTGAGGAATGGGATAAATCATTCTCCCTCACATTTAAATGAACTTTAGCCTCTTACTTGCAGGAGCATAATTACAAGATTTTAACAAGATGGTACCGTTGCCCAGTCTTACGAAACAAGATCAATCCAGCTGTATCAAACCAATGGTGGAGATGCGGCAATCAGTGATGGAGAAAATGTACTTGTTTCCAATTTTTTGTGACAGAAACAAAGAAAAAATGTTATTTTCAAAAGTTATGTTTTTTTTTTATTTGTAGCTCAAAAAATAAAAACCCCAGGGGTGATCAAATACCACCGAAAGAAAGCTCTATTTATGGGAACAAAATAATAAAAAATTTCATTTGGGTACAGCGTAGCATGACCGCACAGTTGTCATTCAAAATGCGACATCACTGAAAGCTGAGAATTGGTCTGGACGGGAAAGGGAGTAAGTGCATGGTATTGCAGTGGCTAAGCTTAGTTATTTGGTCACGGCCAAAAAATGTCCAGAGACCCCAGAGATAGCACTTTTCTCTATGATCCCTGAATCATTCAATCCATTAAAAAGGGCATATTCAGATTCCTGCTGATGGCAGGCTGGGCATTCATTCCAAGACATTGAATTCTGACATATCGCCAACTCTACAGGAGTGGGTAGTTGAGTTGAACCACACTATGCGTATGGAGGAGTTAATTTCTAGAGCAAATAAAAACAAACCCAAGTTTAGAGAACTTTGGGCCCCTTGGGGGGAGTTTCTTGAATCTCCCCTATTCATATCCTATATGAGATAGCTAGTCACTGCCTCCCCCTTACTTAAGTTAGCCATATTTGGTTGAGCCACCATGGTTAGATAATCATTACAATTTTTATACATTTTTTTTTTTTTGATGGCAGACCTATATAGCATTCCTCTCTGCTGGATGCTATTCTACTGTTGCTTTTGTCTTTTAAACAGAAAAAATCAAATGTCTTCACACATTTAGGCCATTAGGTATTCTGTTACATGTTTTTGGTAAAAAAAAAATCCCAATAAGCTTATATTGATTGGTTTACAGGAACGTTATAGCATATGCAAACTATTGGATATATTTATTGAATTTTTATTTTTTTATTTTTTTAATCCAAGTAATGCTGGTGATCAGTGACTTATAGCAGTAATGCAATATTGCGGCGGGCTATCAGACACTAATTGGCGCTTTTGCCACTTTGCAAGAACCAGTGACACTAATACAGTGATCAGTGCTAAAAATATGCACCGTTACTGTACTAATGACACCGGCTGGGAAGGGGTTAAACATCTAGGGCGATCAAAGAATTAAGGGTGTGGCTAGCCAGTGTTTTTGTATACACAGTGTGCTGCTTTCACTAGGGGAAGAGACCGATTTTAATCGTCCCTTCCCCCCGTCAGAACTGAGAGATGCCTTGTTTACAGAGGCATATCTCAGTTCTCTGTGTTTTACTCATGATCTGTGAGTACCAGAGAACATCGAGTCCCGGTGACTCACAGTTCAGCTTCTGCTGTGAATAACCACAGCAGAAGTGGCCCACCGGTGGCACACACATGTCCACTACAGGCGGAAATGTAGAATCATGTATATATACAGTACATGATTCTGCTCACAGCTGCCACCCTGTAGCAGTAAAAGTGCTATAGGGCAGTCAGCAAGTGGTTACTATATGCATTTATATACTTTTTTTTTAGTGCAGGCTTAACATTAAATCTCACTTCACTATATTGAATTTCTGTGCAACGGTAACCTTCATTTGATATCCAAAAGGAAAAATTTATTTGCAAAGGAATTCACAAATAGAGACAAAGAACTTACAGGATTTATGTATCATGTGATATTGCCTTGTTTATTAGAAGATGTGTACAGCATAAAATCCTGAAACACATTACAATAACATGGTATATTGCAGCAGTAAGGGGAACATGTTCTTTTATAACAATTATATATAACTACTAGTCACTTGACCCTTTCAGATATATCTGTTTTAATGAATAACGGTATTTTAATGCAAATGCATCTTTGGATATTAACAGTATTATCAAATCCAATTTATATCTTTTAGTAGTCCAAGGATAGTTAACATTTTACTTGAAATTTTTAATAAATGCAGCTGCATTAAGTGGGCCTTGAGATGAAAGGAAGCCTATTTCTTCCTCCTGCTGCTCTGCCTCGAGTGCCCTGTCCATAATGCCATGCAGAGTCTGCTCCAGCAGGAACACAACAGGGATTGTGTCACTGATGCATACATTGTCACGGCTCACCATCCTTGTGGACTCCTCAAATGGTGACAGTACAGTGCATGCATTCTTTATGAGCAGTCATTGGCATGGGGAAAAAAAGCCTAGCCAGCCTGAACCTGTCGTTGTGCCATACTCACACAGGTACTTGTTGATGGCCCTCTGCTGCTGCAGCATTGCCAAAGTTGAGTTCCACCTGGTGGGCATGTCACAAATCAGACGCTTTACGGGCAGGTGGAATTCCCTCTGAATTTCAGCCAACCAGGCACTGGTTGTGTATGACTGCATGAAATTGCTACAGACTATTCTGGCCTGCTTTAGCAGATCTTCCAAACCTGGGTACCTACTTAGGAAATGCTGCACCATCAAATTGAGGGCATGAGCCAGGCATGGCACATGCGTCAGCTTTCCTTGTCTAAGGGCAGACAGGAGGTTTGTGCCATTATCACACACCACTATTCCTGGCTCTAGCTGGAGTGGCATTAACCCCCTCTGGGCCTGTCCCTGCAGAGCTGCAAGAATCTGTGCTCCGGTGTGGTTACTGTCCCCTAGACACACCAGCTGAAGCACTGCATGGCACCCTTTAGCCTGACTCATTGAATAGCCCTTTGAACACATAGGTGGTTCTTGAGGTTCATAGGACAATTCAGCAGAGGAGGGCATGGAGGAGGAGGGGGTAGAGCTGACAAATCTTGCATCATCACCAGCTGTATGGAGATATGGGGCACAATAAGCTGCAGCACTGAGCCCTGTCCTACATCCTTCCGAGTTGCAAGCAGAGTTACCCAGTGTGCTGTGAACAAAATATATTGTCCCTGCCCATGCATGCTGGACCACGTGTCAGCAGTAAAGTGGACTTTGTGGCTGACTGCCTTGCCTGATAATGCCACAACATTGCTTTCCATGTGGTGGTAAAGAGATGGAATGACCTTACTTGAAAAGAAATAGTGACTGGGAACCTACCATTGTGGTAAAGCACATTCTGCAAATTCATGTAAGGGGCAGAATCCACCAGGCGGAAAGGCAGAAGTTGGAGAGCCAGCAGCTTGCATTTAGACACTGGGCATGTTGGTGGCAAGGACTGCATTTTTTTCTGCTACAGCAGATGGGGCAGAGAACTTTGCCGGCTATAGTCTACTGCCAGGAACCATGAATCAAACAAAGGCAGAAGTGCAGTAAAATCTCTCTCTAAACTGTTATAAACAGAGTAAATGTGGTCAAAACATAGCCAGGGTTCGGTAACCAGAAAGGGTAGTCAGAGCAAGCCAGTGAAAGAGGAGTCCAGAGATCAGCAAAGTCAAACAAAACAGAATACAGGGTCAGGAGCCAGGAGGAGAGTCAGCCGAGCAGGGTCTTGAATCCAGGAACCATAAAGGAATTTCAAACAGGCAAAGCCTTTCACAGGAACACACAGCAGAGATTTCTCCAGAGATGTTGACCAGGCAAAGGCATTTGAGATCTGATCCAGGCAGTTTATATGCCTGGGAGAGCTGGCTAATGAGCAGGATATGGACATCAGGGGAGACAGAGTGAAAGCTGAGACTGGCAATTAACCCTCAGCTGAGCAGCTTGCTCTTAGAAAAGAGGGCTGAAGGCAGCCCTGACAGTACTCCCTCCTCAACACCCCCCCCCCCCGGGGGCCACCATGTTTGAGGGGAAAACATCTATGGAAAGCACGGTGGAGAACAGGTACATTTGAGGATGATACCCAAGAATGCTCCTCCAGACTGCACCTTTTCCAATGAAACCAGGTACTGTATGCACCCACGGAACCTACAGGAGTCAATGATGGATTGTATTTCATACTCTTATTGGTTCTCAACCTGAAGCAGGATGAGGATGTGGTACTGAGGTGGTGAAGCAGTTGCATACCAAAGGTTTTAACAAGGAGACATGGAATAAATTAGAAATTTGTGCATTAGAAGGCCTAAAGGTCTAGCGCGTAAGCCATTGGGTTGATCTTGTGAAGAATACGGGAAGGCCCAATAAACCATGGTACCAGCTTCATTGAGGGAACATGGAATCAGAGGTTGTGAGAAGACAGCCAGACCCTCTCCCCAACTTGGTAAGAGAGAGCAGGTAGGCGTCAGCAGTCAGCATGGCATCTGTACCTGTCATTGGCACATCGCAAAGACTCCCGGACCTGTACCCAAGTGGAACGAAGATCACGGAGATACTCCTCCAATGTTGGAAAAGTTAGGTAACTTCACAATTAAATCCATAGGTGGGTGGTTCCAAGGCCACTCTCCACTGGGTATGGGTTGTCAAAGACCCACTGGAAGATGTTGTGGTGTTTTGTTCTGAGCACACATGGAACAGGCTGCTATGAAGGTGGCTAAATCAGCGCAGAGACTAGGCCACCAGAACTGTTGGGAAATAGTCCAAATGAATTGATGCTTACCCTAGTGGTCACAACGTTTCTCAGGAAGAGCATGGAACTGAGCAGCAAGGATCTTGTCACCCAAAGGTGAAGTGAGACTGGTACGAAATGTAGCCAGAATACTTTCAGAAGGTATCACAGAAATAGGAACTGACTCCATCTTAGAAGCGGAGGAAAACTGTCATGACAATGCATTGGCCCTTACATTCCTAGTACCGGGTAAGAAGGAGACTATGTCATTGAAGCTTAACAAGAACAGAGCCCATCGCGCTCTCCTGGGGGAGAGGCGTTTAGCCTCAGACAAGAATGTGAGATTCTTATGGTCAGTCAAAATGAGAACTGGAACAGTGGTTCCCCCTTGAGGAGATGCCTCCATTCTTTAAGGGCTAAAGTGACTGCCAACAACTCTCTGTCCCCAATCTCGTAATTGCATTCCACAGGAGACAACTTCTTGGAAAAGTAGCCACAAGGATGCAAAGCCCTCTCAGAGGTGGGACATTGAGACAGAAGGACACCAACTCCAGTCTCTGATGCATCAACCTCAAGGATGAATGGTTACATAGGATCAGGATGTGCCAACACAGGAGCAGAAGCAAAGGCAGCCTTGAGAGTTTCAAAGGCCTAAGGCTGGATTCACACCTATGCCTTTTTAGTGCTTTTTGCATTTTGCGGATTTGTACTACAGAACGTGTTTAATAGGAAACTATGTTAAATGGCCTGTAGTGCAAAATGCAAAAAGCACTAAAAATGCATAGGTGTGAATCCAGCCT
Organism: Glandirana rugosa; assembly: GCA_018402905.1. NCBI lineage: Eukaryota > Metazoa > Chordata > Amphibia > Anura > Ranidae > Glandirana > Glandirana rugosa. The sequence continues at coordinate 102,398 of BLSH010497650.1, forward strand.
TAATGGACTCCAAAAACGGAAAACTTGCCGGAGCGTTGCAGGGGCCAAACGGCATTACAAGGTATTCATAATGGCCTGTCCTTGTATTTAACACAGTTTTCCACTTATCACCCTCCTTGATCCTCACAAGATTGTTTGCCCCTCTCAGATCAAACTTTGTGAAAACCGTTGCTCCCTTGGGTAAACTTGGCCACAAGAGAGTATGGCACCAGGTTGAAGGTCAATTGCGCAATTATTATGACCGGTGTGGAGGCAAACTACTGGCTTGACCTTTATCAAAGACCTCGCTACATTCGTGGTATTCCTCCAGCAGGGAGGAGAGTGAAGAGGTACACAAGACTTTAGCCTCTTTCTGAAAACATGTCTTACAGCATTGTGGCGACCAGGAAAGAACCTCAGCACGAAGCCAAACAAAAGAGGGGTTGTGCCTCTGTAACCATGGATAACCAATAACCACTGGAAAATGAGGAGATGAAATAACTTGGAATTGGATTATCTCATGGTGAAGAGCCCCTACGGTCATGGTCAATGGAGCAGTCTCATGAGTCACCTGGGCAGGCTGTAGAGGTCTCCCATCAATAGCCTCAATGGCGAGTGGAGTGGCCCGAAGCTGCAGCGGAATCGAGTGCTTAGACACAAAGGCACTATTTATTTATGAACAGGCCTGCAGCCCCAGAGTCGATTAGAGCCTGTATGTCGATGGAAGACTCAGACCAAGAAAGGGTAACCGGTACCAGCGGCTTATCCTTCAGGATGAAGGGGGACATAACAACGCCACTTATAGTCTGTCCGCTACAGGACCTCAGGTGCAAGCGTCCCCCTAGACAGGTAGGACAAGACTCCAAAAAGTGACCTGCCTGGCCACAATAAAGGCACAATCTCTCTCTCCTCCTAAAGGCTCTCTTATTCACGGAGACGTGTGAAGCCCAACTGCGTGGGTTTTACTTCACTGACGGATTCAGAACCAGGGGGTATGGGAGGTGAGGGAGGCACGGGTGGGACTACAAAGCTCGGAGCCAAATGAAACAGGACGCTTCTGCAAGTGCTCCTTAAAAGGAAAGTCTCTCTCTGATTCTGGAGTCAATGAGAATGGAAAACATGATCAACCTCTTCAGCTCACTGGGTATGTATCGGGCTGTTATCTCATCTTTGATGTTATTCGAGAGACCATGAGAAAAAGCAGCCACGAGAACCTCATTGTTCCAAACAACCTCTGCTGCCAGAGCATGGAATTCAAAGGCTTAATCGGGAACTGTTCTCGTACCCTGCTTGATGGACATGAGGCTTTTGGTAGCAGTAGTGGAGCGTGCGGGAACATCAAATACCCTTTTAAAGGGGGCCCTTTTAAGCTCTGGGTAACTCTGGACAACAGGTTTTTGCGTCTCCCATAGAGGGTTT
>BLSH010497650.1:171893-193791 GCA_018402905.1 Glandirana rugosa
AGACCTCATTTCATATGCAAAAAAGGTAAGATCGCTCTAGATGGCTAGAGAGAAAGAACTAAACTCGACTGATCTCAACTCGCTTGGAGACCTTCAAGCCCAAGACGACCAGGCAGGCTTGAAGCCCTGTTTCAGGCCCAGGCCCAGGCCTGCCTTGGGCTTGCTAGCGTGCCTGTTGCTTGGGGTAACTTTAGTTACCCCTGGGCTTGAAAATCCGTGTTTTTACTGACATTGTTTCAGGACCTTTCGGGATCTCCCGACGTTTTCCTTCATTTTACCCCCATTCCCATCCCGTTCACGGGATGTTTTTTTACCCCTGTCCCTTTATTGACATTTATAAGTCCGTGCGATCGTTCGGGTTCCGTCCGGACCCGGACCCGGACTTTGTCCCGAAGTTCGGACGGACCAGCAGAACCCGAACTTCCAGAGGTTCGCTCAACTCTAGTCAGCTCAAATCAAGAAAGAGAGATCGGTAGATCTCGCTAGAATGGAAAAAACGTATACTTTACTCCAGAAACAACACAAGGCCCACCCCTCCAAGTCCCTCCTTGCCCAACTTGATAAAGCCAGACTAGACTTAAACTTGGCCCTCACAGCCAGAGCCGAAAAATTGATCCACTTGAGCGGACAAAAATTCTACACGCAAAACGGCAAACTAGGCTCAATGCTAGCTGCCAGGCTATCTACCCGAGACTTCCGTAAAGCCCTACCTAAAATAAGAATTCCAGGTCAAGGCCTTACGGCCAACCCGACAAAAATCTTGGACACCTTTCACAAGTTCTATGCGGATCTATACAGCCCTCCTGCACAAAATCACAAAGATTCCCCCTCAACATTTCTAGAAGACGTTACCCTCCCCTCTCTCACTGCAGAACACAAACAAATCCTAGAGGTTAACATCTCAGAGGAGGAGGTGCTAGGAGTCATCAAGGATCTCAAAAAGGGCTCAGCTCCAGAACCAGATGGTCTGTCCATCCCGTACTACAAGGCCTTCTCCGCGACACTCCTTCCCCACCTCACAAAATTCTTTAACTCCAAAACACAGGGCACCCCCTTGGAATCCCAGCTTAATTCCGCCTTTATCACGGTAATCCCAAAGCCGGACAAGAATCCCGAGGAGGTAGGGAACTATAGACCGATCTCATTAACAATGACATAAAAATTTTAACGAAAATCATGGCCAATAGACTAGCCTCTTTTATCAAGTCTTATATACACTAGGATCAGGCGGGGTTCATCCTGGGGAGGCAGGGCCCAGACCAGATCCGCAGAGCTGTTGATCTAATCTCTATCCTACAGTCTAATTGGGAAGGAGGCACTAAACAACGAGGCATGCTCTTATCGCTTGATTTGGAGAAGGCCTTTGACACAGTCTCCTGGTCCTACATTTTCTCGATCTTAGAGAAATGGGGATTTGGCCAGCGTTTCCTGGGAATCATTAGGTCCCTTTATTCATCCCCTAAGGCCCGCATAAGGCTGCAGGGTTTCTACTCGGAACCAATAGAAATAGCGAAAGGTACGAGACAAGGTTGCCTGCTCTCGCCGCTCATCTTCGCCATAGCAGTCGAATCGTTAGCAATTGCTATCTGACAAAACCCTGCGGCACCCAGACTCACAAGTGCGGCCTCTTTGCGGACGACATTGTTCTGTTCATTACATCCCCCCATACCTCACTACCCATCCTAAATCACATTTTAGACTCCTTTGCAGAAATCTCAGGCCTAAAAGTAAACTACTCCAAATCCCAAGCTATGAACATCTCCTTACTTTCAGAAACAGTGTCTTCATTACAACAATCTTTCCCCTTCAAATGGAGTGCCACCTTAAATACCTAGGCATTAATCTAACAGCCAAAATAGAAGACTTATACCCTAATAATTTCCCACCCACATACCGAAAACTCGAGGACGACCTAAAATCTTGGTCAAGTAGCAAGCTCTCCTGGATGGGTAGAATCAATGCCATCAAAATGACCCTCTTACCACACATACTATACCTATTCCGGGCCCTCCCGGTCTCTATCAGGAAAGACCACCTAAAATCATTTCAGAGCAAGATCTTAAGATTTGTCTGGGGGAAAGCAGGCTTCAGGTTTTCCCAAAATATCTTATATCGTCAAAGGAATAGGGGGGGGCTAGGACTTTCCTCGCTTATTAAATATTACCAAGCTGCCAGACTAGCGCAAGTATCTCTATTATATACAAGATCCGAAAAACCCAATTGGATCCAGATCGAGAGACAGGCATGCCCAAACTACACATTAGACTTCCTTCTCTGGATGGCCCCAAAAAAAAGACCCCCCATTTTATCTCCAACTCTATCTCACTCTCTTGCCCTCTGGGACCCGCTACGGAGACGTCCAGAACTAATCTCGCTCCTATCCCCTCTAGCACACATATTCCATAATCCAGACTTTCCCCCAGGGCTCGAAATAAAAGCATTCAAATGGTGGTTGGACAAGGGAATGTATTGTATAGGACACTTCTTCACCCCATCGGGCCCCATGTCCCTGAGCCACTGTATAAATAAATTGGATCTCCCAGACTCGGAGAAGTTTGGACTCCAACAAATCTCACATTTTCTTCTCCACATCTGGAAAGATAAATCTCTGCCACTTAAATTCACAACTTACGAAATGTGGTGTGGCCAAGCCGTAGAGCAGAGGGGCGGCATCTCGGTAGTCTACTCGGCTCTAACCTTGCCCTCGTCGAAAGCCTCCTATATGAACTGTTGGGAGGAGGATCTTCAATTCTCGTGGGACTTGGAGACCTGGCACAGAGCCTTTACTAACTCTTTTCGGGGTATCCTAAACACTGTCCTCATGGAGGCGAGTGTCAAGGTGATTACCAGATGGTACCTCACCCCGACCAAACTGGCCCACTTATTCCCCTCAGCAAATCCACAGTGCTTCAGAGGATGCTCCCTCCTGGGTTCAATGTTACATATATGGTGGGAATGTCCGAGAATAAGACCATTCTGGAAAAAAATCCTCAACCTCATTGAGAAACTGACTCAAACCTGGGTCCCCAGGCCTCCCGAGATCGCTCTTCTTAACGCACACATCCCAAACTTTCCCAAATACAAAAAGAGGTTGGTTCGGTTCATCCTATTAGGAGCTAAGCTTACAATGGCGAAAGCTTGGAAAAAACCAAAGATCCCCTTCTCAGCTGTCATCCGGAAGATCTTATGGATCATGTCACAAGAGAAACTTTCAAGCATACTTTCGGACGCATCCAGAGAGTTTGAGGCCACCTGGGAACCCTGGGCTAACTACATAGGGGTCTCATTAACCCCGGGTTAGACAGTCTCCTTCAGTATAACATGCATAAACTACACTTAGGTGCCTCTGTTTCTATACCTCTCTTCCTTCCCCCTCTTCCCTCCTTTCTGCTAATTCCTTTATTAACTCTCGCTCACTTTAACGTACGATTGTAAGTTTTTATAAGCGTTGTATTCTTCTGTCCTTTTGAATGTCATGCTCAATAGTTACCGAGGCTTAAATCAAGACGATGTTGGTATTTATAAGGAGAGATCTTGCCTCCACCTGGGACACAGAATGTTCCCACCCGGGGTGTCTGGGGGTCAGGGGCTCCTCTCCCAGCCTCATGTTTAGTAAACATTCTCGATCATGACTTCCATTGAAAAATGCATACTTATCTTGTCTTTCTTAACCATTTCAATGACTCTTTCTTGTCAACTCCTGTTTAATTTGAGTTTACTACATGTCTGTATTGTTTCACTGGTAAATTTCTCAATAAAAACCTTGAAAGTTAAATTCTTGCCTAACTGTAAATCTCCATGCCCTGGTGGATTCACTAATGAATACTACAAAGCATTTCAACATATCCTCTCCCTTTATCTTGTGGACCTATATGGCAAAGCAGCTGTTACCTCCTGTTTCCCACCATAAATGTTGAAGGCCTACATTGTAAAAATTCCGAAGCTGAGTAAATAGATGTAGAAGTGAAATTTGATGCAAATTTCATAGCTATCCACCTTCTCAACATTCTTCCCATGTGATCAATGCAGATTTATTAAGGGTAGGCAAACTTCAGATGCCACTAGAAGAATAATCAACATCATTCATCATGCCAAACTATCTCGACTACCTTCTCCGTTATTGTCTATCGATGCAGAGAAAGTATTGAACTGTTTTCATTGATCCTACATGTCCCATGTACTCACACAATTTGGCTTCAGCAGACAAAAATACAATGCAGTCCTAGCATTATCCTCCTGAATCTCGGCAGTCTACACATCATATATGCTTTCTAAGCCATTCCAAGAGCCTCTTCCAAATTTCTAATGGCAATTGCCAAGGTTGTCTGCTACTTTCTTTAACCTGCTATTCAAACCTCTTGCTGAGTCCATAATGACACACATTAAGATATCAGGGTTTCTATGCCAACAGAAGATGCACAAAATTAAATTATTTTCTGACAATGTTATTTTATTGACTAATCCAAAAATCTCTCTGCTTTGTACACACATAACTTTAAAAATCTTCAGTTTTTTATCATACTCAAAATCTCTTATTTATGGTCTAGGCTTAGATGACCACCACAAAGACCCATTTACTTTTTTTTTTTTCCATAAAGTTTTATTTGAAAAACGTCATAACAAATGTTTACAGCCGGTAATATCCAAGAAATTACAGATATCTTTGTACAAATACAGAGGTCATAGTGGGTTGACAGAACATTTGGGTATATCAATGATAAGGCAAGTGAAGTCGACATCATCGCAAAAGGAGCGATGGTGGCAAACATAGCATGGGCATATTCCTACAGATATGAAATTTTGAAATACAAAGACAGCATAAATAGAGAAGGGCACGGTTTCAGGATACATGGATCCTATGCATGACATGCATACTGGTAGGCTTAAGTAGTTATATGGAGGCTATTTAAACAGCACCAGTGATTTTTATATTTGAGTAAGAGAAAGAAAAAAAAAAGAGAAGAAAAAAAAAGGTAAGCGAAGTGGGGAGCCTGGAGAGAAAAGAGAAAGAGGAGAAAGGAGGGGTAGTAAAAGGGGAGGAATAGGAGAAGAGGAGAAAGGTGTCACTATCTAGCGAGTCCCCTGTCCCCCCGGAGGTAGTGGGGACAGGTGTCCCTAGGAAACTAGTAGATCTCCAAGAGCAAGTACGTTAACAGGGGCATTTTGTAGGGTCCCCGGCTTCCTAACATATGGGCCAGGGATCCATCCTTAAGGGGAGGGGATCACCAGTTGTGGGGGGGTAATGTGTTCGTAATTTTCCACAAAGGGATTTAGTTGAAGGCTCACCAGGATACAGTGTACTATTATGTCCGGGGGGTTCACATATCACGCAGATGCAACAATTTAAATGTCTAGGATATCAGAATCAAGAGTATTCCATGTCATCTTTGTGTAAGACTTCCATCGTTCCTACTATGTTTTTATGTGCATCAGCCTTACATGTGTTCTCAGATTAGAAGGTGGAGCCCTGTGGGGCATATGTAATGCGGGAGTAGGAGGTGGCGAGGGGGCTAGAAATGCATGTAAGGACGAGGGTGGATTACATGTGGTTCTCTTAGGACATGGGTTACGTTGAGGCTCAGTAATTGCATACGTTGAACTCTGTAAGGGATGTAGCGTGGTAGTGGGTGCATTATGTGTATTTGGTGGGTTCTGTATCTCATGACTGTGATTTGGGACTTAGAGTCGCTCTTATGGCCTTCCTATCCCCCTCAAGTGACCAGCACTGTCGGGTGGTATGACAGGAGGGGTGAAAGCAAAGGAGGGGGGGTGAGGGGTATAAGGGGACGAGAAGGGGGTATAGGGGGGAGCTCCTTGTCTGTATTTTATGGGTTGTGGTGAGGGACTTGGTCCTAGCTCGATTAAAGAACAAATTAGGTATTTGTTATGTTGTTGTACTCATCTGTGGATTTAAACGCAATCCAGTCAGCCCAGATTTTTGTGTACTTGGTAGGTGTGTCATTGGCCATAGCAATCAGTTCTTCCATTTCAGCTATTTTCTGGATTTGTTTGTACCAGTCTATGATTCAGGGAGTTTTAGGCATTCCCCAGCATCTGGGGATGCAAAATTTGGCTGCATTTATCATGTTCATTGTAAGTGATTTGCAGTATTTGGTGGTTCGGGGGGATTGGAGATGGAGTAGGAAAAGGTCAGGTTTCAGAGTTAGAATTTGCGAGGTAATTTTATTGATCTGTTCGCATATTTTCTCCCAGAAGGGGACGATCTCTTTGCATTCCCACCATATGTGTAGGATATTGCCTGACTCCTGGTTACAACGCCAGCACTGGTCAGTTGTGTTAGGGTTGTACTTTTTGAGGATATTTGGTGTTCAGTACCAGCGCGTGAGTAATTTGAAGTTGTTTTCTTGTATCGTAACATTTATTGAACCCTTGTGGGCATTCTCAAAGACTTGTGTCCATTGTTCCTCCGTAAAGTTTAGACCGAGGTCTCTATTCCATGCCGCACAAAATTTTCTTGTGTTGTTAGGTGTGTTGGCCCATAGTAGAGTGTAGATGGTGGAAATTGTGTGTTGTATGGGTTTCTTGGTAGCGCAAATGTTGTCAAATGGTAGTAGTGTTTTAGAGATATCACAGGATTTTTGAGTATTATGTATGAAGTGTCTGAGTTGGAAATATTTCCAGAAGTTTATTGATGTCTCAGGCCACTTTTGTTTTAATGTGTCCAGGGGCAATGTAGATCCGTTGGAAGTCAGGTGGAGTATACGTGGGTCAGGCATAGAGGTTGGGGTTCGGAGGAAATCTTTGTCCATGCCTGGGGGAAAATCCAGGCTATGGAGTATAGGGGTCAGGGGGCCTGGGATAAGTGAGATACCTCTAGATTTAACTGCTTTTTTAAAGCTGTCTATTGTGGGGCCTATGAGTGGGTGAGCTTTGAGGGCAGCTGGGATATGTTTTGTGTGGATTCACGGCGCGGTGTGGATAGGAATATCCGAGGCTGCATTTTCTAACGCAATCCAGTCTTTGATTGCGTCATGTACATTCCAGTCGATTATGCGCTGTAGTTGGCAGGCCCAGTGGTAGAGTCTAAGGTCTGGTACCCCTAGGCCTCCCTTGGATTTGGGGATGGTGAGTTGTCTGTGGCTGATTCTTGGTTTCTTAGAGTGCCAAAGAAATTGGGAGCATAGTTCTTTGTGGTTACGGAAGAATGAGGGAGGAATCGCGACCGAGACTGTTTGGAATACGTATAATATGCGTGGAAGTAAATTGATTTTTATGATGGCTGCTCTCCCAAACCAGGAAAATTGTGGTTTGCTCCATCTCTTGAGATCTTCCTTAATGTTGTGGTGGATCGGAAGGTAATTTTTTTTTTAAAAAGATCAGGAGTATATTTAGTTAGGTATATTCCTAGATATTTAATGGCGGAGGTTTGCCATTTGAATGGGAAGCTGTTTTCACATGTTTTCAACTGATTTGGGGGGAGGGATATGTTTAAGGCTTCCGATTTTGCCAAATTTATTTTTAGGTGGGCGATGTAACGGAATGTCTTGAACTCTTTTAGGAGGTTAGGAATTGAAATTAAAGGGTCTGTTAGAAAAAGGAGGGTATTGTCCGCGAATGCAGCTAGTTTGTATTGTTTCTTGCCAATGCTTATTCCTTTTATGGAGTCGTTGGCTCTAAGTTGCCTGAGAAAGGGTCAAGTGTCAGTATGAAGAGAATGGGGGAAAGGGGACACCCCTGGCGGGTTCCGTTCCTGATTGAGAAGGCGCTCGATAGGAGGCCGTTGACCCTTACCTTCGCGGATGGGTCTGTGTATAAGGACATGATGAGGGTAATTAGCCTGGGGCCAAAACCCACCGCTCAGAGGGTCGCTTCTAGATAGTCCCAGGCCAACCTATCGAACGCCTTCTCTGCATCAAATGACAACAGGAATCCTGGGAGTTTGTTTTGGGCTAGCCAGTGTTGTATGTTGATGGCTTTCACTGTGTTGTCTCTGGCTTCCCGCCCTGGTACAAATCCCACCTGATCTTTATGTATCAGGCCTGTGATGAGAGGGAGACATCTGTTGGCCAAGATTTTCGCAAAAAGTTTTAGGTCAGCGCTTAGAAGAGATATGGGGCAATAGCTCGCAGTTTGGGCTGGGTCTTTATCCGGTTTGGGGATAATGGTGATGTGGGCTTCTAGTGGATTATGTGATAGGTGATCTTTGTTCGCTAGCTGGTTAAATGCTCTTAAGAACGGTGGTACTAGTAGGTCTTGAAAGGATTTGTAATAGGCTGCTGAGAAGCCATCTGGGCCTGGGCTCTTGCCCGGTTTGGTCTGTTTAAGTGCCAGTTTGAGTTCATCTTCAGTAAGTGGGCCATCTATATCTTTTGCCAGTTGTTTAGAAATTGAGGGGGGTGCATATTTTTCAAGAAAGTTGTTTATTATGTGTTGTCTAGGGTCATTTCGATTGGGAGGTTTAGGTTCAGGTGGTAGGTTGTAAAGGCTTGAGTAGTAATAAACAAATTGTTGGGCTATCTCTTCATTTGTGATAACCTTATTCCCAGTGGGTGTCTTGATAGCGTGGATATTTGTGCTTGTTCTTTTCTCCTGCATCGCCCTAGCAAGGTATTTTCCACTTTTGTTGCTATGTTCATAAAAGAGTTTTTATGTTAGGACATATTTTCTTTTAATTTTAAATCCTAATTCTTCCGAGAGAAGAGCGCGTGTCTGGGATAGTTCAGATAAGGTGGTGGTGGCCCTGTTTTTTTTATGCGTTCGCAAGAGTTGGTTCTTTTTCATAAGATTTATTTTAGCTTGTTTAGCTCTTTTTTGGGCTGTAGCTTGGGATATTAAGAGTCCTCTGATTACGCACTTATGTGCTTCCCATTGTATAATGGGGTTAGTGTCTGGGGTATTGTTTGTGGCAAAGAACTCAGTGATTGCTTTTTTAATATTGGTTATGTTCTCTGGGTAAGTCAGTAGGGATGTATCCAACCGCCAGGTTTTAGTGGAATGTGGATTCTCTGGGAATGTGAGTGTTATGGAGATTGGATGATGGTCTGACAAGAACATTGCTTCTATGGTGGCTTTTGAAAGTAAATGGAGATCTGTTTGTGTTATCCAGAAGTAGTCGATTCTTGTATAGCGATTGTGCGGCATGGAATAGAATGTAAAGTCTCTTTCGGTTGGGTGTAGAGCTCGCCATGCATCATGTAGCGAGGCAGTTTGTAGTTGTTTTTAAATTTGGCGAAGGGCATGGAAAGGTAATGATGATGAGCCTGAAGAGGTGTCCTCTAGTGGGTTGAGGGCTACATTAAAGTCCCCTCCTAGAATGAGAATGCCATTTTGAAAGGCTATTAGTTCCGTGATGGTTTCTCTAAAAAAGTATGTTTGGGCCCTATTAGGGCTGTATATATTGGCAATAGTGATAGGTTTACCATAGATCGTGCCCTTGACAAAGAGGAAGCAGCCTTCCTTATCGCTGAGTGAGTCTGTTATGACTAAGGGTAGATTTTTGGATAGAAGGATTGATACGCCCTTGGTTTTTGCAGAATCATTAGTAGTATGGTACACTGTTAGAAAATCTTTGTTGGTTAATTTAGGAATGTTGTCTGAATGTTGTCGGTTCGTTATCTCTTCCTCTGGGTCTCAGTGCCCTATGGCACCTTTCTAGCTCGATCTGTGTTTCGAGGGGCTTTCCTAGCATATCATTGAATATGGCTAAGATGGTATTGCGTAGGGTATCTGATTCGTGGGATTCAGGTAGGTTTCTAATCCTAATGTTGTGTCTGCGCCCTCTCTTCTCCAGATCTTCTAAGTGGCGCCTCATGTCTCTCAGTTGCAGTGTGTGCGCGTCTATGGCGCATTTGGAGGATTGTATTTCTATATCATGGCGCATAGTGGTTTCTTCTATTTCCTCCACCCTGTTCATCATTGTTTGGAAGTCATGTCAAAGGTCGGCGATCGCGACTGTCAAGGCATTCTAGATGTCGGCTGCCACTGCGTGGAGGTCATTTAGGCTCAGTGTTTGATGCATCTGTTCTCTGGGAAGTGGCGGGTTTCTTGCTGTGTGTTGTGCCTCCTCACTTCTTGGGCTGCTGCTGTCTCTGTTAGTGGCCCCCTCTAAGGTCTGCTGTTCTGTCATGGTGTCACGCGAACGTGATCTAAAAATCTCTGCAATTTGTTTTTGTGGCTCTTTTGATGATTTTCTGGGAGAGCGAGAGCGGGTTGGAGACTGATCGCATTTGGGTTTGCCCATTCCTTTTATTAGTAAGATCCCCTTGTGCTGAGAGATGGACCGCAATGGGCATGAAGGGAGTGCTTAAGCGGCCATAGTCTTCAGTACTTGGGCTGTAAGTGGGGGTTTAATAGCAGTTTATTACTGTGTTTAGGGCCCTTGCCCCTCTGGAGAGTTGCTGTCAGGTTTTCCAGGGTCTAGTACGCTTTTTGGGGCGTTTTTGTGGCTTTTGAAAGAGAGATTGCAGAGTCTGTGTGCCGCCGACTAGGCCGCAATTGAAGCCGCGGTCGCGGCCCGGACCAGACGCGGCGGCCGTTCGTATAATGGCCTGAAGAACACCCTGGAAGCTGTAGGGGGACTGGCTGATGCTGTCCCCATGTGGCAAGGGTGTTAGCCCCTGTAGAAAAGCTGCGATTGTCCGTGGATGGTGGCCTTTGACTGGCGGCCTGATCTGGCTGTGAAGGCCACACTAGCGGCCGTGAATACCGGGTGTAGGGGGTGAATTTCACCCACAGTGCTATCCGTGTGGGTGGATGAGGTGTTGGTGGGTACTCCTGAGGAGTTTGAGTGCCTCACCCGTCCTCAAAAAGGCTGGATGGCTCTGGATCTAGTTGCTGTGGTCAGGAGCTCTGGAAAAGCCGTCCACCATGCCTCCCTGCAGGCCACACCCCCCCATTTACAATCTTTATTACCTTATACATGGAATGATAGAGGAATCCCTTACCTGGGCATCACATTGTCCTCCAACCTGGATCTTAACAGATCTAAATTATAAAGCACTGGTTACTAGAGATGGGCTGAACACCCCCAGTTCGGTTCACGCCAGAACTCTCAAGCATTGCAAAAGTTCGGACCCGAATGACAAACCCCATTGAAGTTTATGGGTAAAATTAAAAGTCCTCATTTTGAAGGCTTACACTGTATGCAAGTTATTGGCCATAAAAATGGTATGGGGGCCCAGTTACTCCCCTGGGGAACATGTACCAATGTAAAAAAACTGTTAAAAAATATAATTTTTAAAGAGCAGTGATTTTCATGATGCTTAGAGTTAAATAATAAAACTTAAAAATTCCTATCAATACAGTGCCTGGGGGTTGCCTTAATCTGCCTGCAAAGTGGTGCATCTGTACAGTTTATAGAACCTGCTGCAGAAAAACTGACATTTATAAAGAAAAAAAAAATGTCGCTTAAATTGATTTTCCCTGCAAGCTTTCTTTATTTGGACAAGCTGGAATTTAGACGCTGGGCCTGTGCATGGCAGGGAGTGTATAATTTTTTTTTGATGCAGCAGCTGGGGCAGAGAAATCTGCCTGCTATACTCTACAGCTGGTGGTGTGCTGCTGGTAGACGTGCTGCGAAGACCTGTGACACCCATACCTATACCATCGTCAGTGGAGGCTGCTGACAGGTCATGAGATATAGTGGGGGTAGACAGGAGGTGAGGAGGGAGGAGGAGAAGAAATGTGTCCCTTGTGTGTGGCTTTCAGGAGCTCTTGCCAATGGGCTGAGAGGTGGAAGTTTAAATGCCTTGTCAAGCATGTGGTATCCAAATGACTGCTGTTTTTGTTACATTTGATCTGCTTGCGTCAGAGGTTGCAAATTGCAATAATGCAATCAGCTGCACATGTGCTAAAAAAAGTTGAGCTGTTGGAAGTGGGCCTGGAGATAACAGCTCCACAATCTGATAGCAGCTCTCTACTCTTCCATGATAGCTGCCTCTGGAGGACATCCTGTCTTGTTGGGGTTGTTTTCCCCCTCACTTTCCTCCTCTGCTCTATGCGGCACCCAAGTCTCATCATAGTCATAGTCAGTCAGCGAGGTTGAAAAAAACCATAAGTCCAGCAAGTCCAACCTATGTGTGTGTTTTTATGTCAGTATTACATTGTATATCCCTCAATGTTGTGGTCCCTTAGGTGCCCATCTAGCAGTTTTTGATATTATCTATACTCCCAGCAGAAACCAGTGCTGTTGGAAGAGAATTCCACATCCTCACTACTCTTACCGTAAAGAACCCTCTATGCAGTTTAAGTTCAAACCGCTTTGCTTCTATTTTTAGTGAATGGCCACGTGTCTTTGTCTACTCCCTTGTGCTGAGTAGTTTTGTCCCTATTGTGGGGTCTCCAGTACAGTATTTGTACATTGAAATCATATCCCCTCTCAAGCGTCTCCGCTCCAGAGAGAATAAGTTCAGTGTTTGTAAGCTTTCCTCATAACTAAGGTCTTCCAATTCCTTAATTAGCTTTGTTGCCCTTCTCTGAACCCTTTCCAGTTCCAGGACATTCTTGCTGAGGACTGATGTCTAGAACAGGACAGCTTACTCCAGGTGCAGCCTCACCAGAGTCTTGTAGAGGGGGAGAATTAGTGATTTATCCCTGAAGTTGATCCCTTTCTTGACGCATGCCAACATTTTGTTAGCTTTGCTTGCAGCAGCTTGGCATTGCATGCCACTGCTGATCCTGTTCTAGACCCCTAGGTCCTTTTCCATCCAAGATTCCCCCTCATTTGCCACTTGTCTGCCCACCCCATTAATTTGTTCAGATCTTGTTGCAAGGTATCCACATCCTGTGGAGAAATTATTACCCTGCTAAGCTTGGTATCATCCGAAAATATTGAGATTGAGCTGTTTTTCCCATCCTCTAGATCGTTTATGTATAAATTGAATAAGATTGGTCCCAGGACAGAACCTTGGGGAACCCCACTTTCTACACCAGACCATTCTGAGTACTCCCCATTTATCACCACCCTCTGGACTCGCCCCTGTAACCAGTTTTCAATCCAGGTACTCACCCTTTGATCCATGTTGAGAGACCTTAGTTTGTAGAGTAAACATTAGTGGGGAACTTTATCAAATGTTTTCGCAAAATCTAGATACACCACATATATAGGCTTACTTTATCTAGATGGCAGCTCACCTCCTCATAGAAGGTTAATAGATTGGTTTGGCAAGAACGATTCTTCATGAAACCATGTTGATTACTGCTAATGATACAGTTTTCAATACAATAATCTTGTATATAATCCCTTATTATTCCCTCCAAGAGCTTGCAAATATTTGATGTTAAGTAGAGTTGAGCGAACCCGAACTGTAAAGTTCGGGTCCGTACCGAACCTTTGGGTGTCCGTGTTCCGAACCCGAACCTGAACGTTTGAGAAAAGTCCGGGTTTGGGTTCTGGGTTCTGGTATTTTATCACGCATGTTGAATAGCTGCAGGGCAGACAATCAACAAGCATTTCACTGGTTTTCCCTAGAAGCCATCACAGCCATGCCTACTAATGGCATGGCTGTGATTGGCCAGTGCATCATGTGACCCAGCATCTATATGAGGCTGGAGTCACAGTGCTGCATGTCACATGCTCTCAGGTTAGTGTAGGGAGAGGATGCTGCCGGTGCTGTCAGGGACAGATTGCGAGGGACAGATTGCAGATCTAATAACTAGGTAGAGATTACTACTACTGCTGTGAGGGACAGATTGCAGTGATAATAACTAGGTAGAGATTATTACTACTGCTTTGAGGGACAGATTGCAGATCTAATAACATCTCATCCTGCATTACAGAACAATCTGATTACAGAACGATCTCTCATCCTGCATTACAGAACGATCTGATTCTGGACTAGGTAGAGATTACTACTGCTTTGAGGGACAGATTGCAGATCTAATAACAACTCCCATTTTTCTTCCTTTTGCAGCCCTCTAGAACTTTCCAGGACTTTTTTACAGCCATTTTTGTGCCGAAAAGTTCGGGTCCCCATTGACTTCAATGGGGTCCGGGGTTAAGTTCGGGTAATGTTCGGTACCGAACCCGAACGTTTCCGCGAAGTTCAGCCCAACCCGCCGAACCCGAACATCCAGGTGTTCGCTCAACTCTAATGTTAAGCTAACTGGTCTGTAGTTCCCAGAGACATATCTTGGTCCTTTTTTATATATTGGTGCTATGTTGGCTTTCCTCCAATCAGCTGGCCTCATACCAGTCAGAAAAATGCTCTTTAAGTATAGGTACAATGGTCTGGCAATAACTTCGCTGAGTTCCCTAAGGACCCTGGGGTGTAAGCCATCTGGTCCCCGTTACTTATTAGTGTTAAGTTTTTCAAGCCTACTCCTAATTCTATCCTCAGTTAGCCATGAAGGCGCTTCCTGTGATATGTCGTGAGGACCAACATTGTAGTTCTGAATAACTGACCCCCCCCGTGGGGGGCGTGGTTTGGACATGGCGGAGTAGAGACGCTCGATACCTGAGCTCCTGCAAGCTTCCTAGCAAACATACACCCTGAGGCAGTTTGCTTGACCCGGGATGAGCTCTGCTAAAAGGAGAAAGGAGACAGGGAACCTCTCCGCTGCCGCAGATCCAACATTACTTCACCAGACTACAGTCGTCCAACTCCCGGACCCACAAATCGACTACACGTGGCAGGGCCTCACGCATGGCAGCACCTCATGTTTCCCCAGCCTCAGACAACTATTCAGATATGCTGGACGCTCTCTGATCACAGAGCATGGACTCACTTTACGAGCAGCGGGTGTCCATGTAGGTTCCTGGTGACTCTGACCTTCATGCTCTCATCCAGACCTTGCCAACAAAGGCAGACATTGAGGCCCTGTTCCTCATTCCCATGCGGAGAGCATGGGAACGGGGAACACTGGACTTTGACGGAGCCACAGTACAGATCTTCCCTGGGCAACCCTGCAACGCCGGGCACTGTTACAGCCACTCCTGGATAAGATCCGCCAGCTGGTGTTAGAGAAATGGCCATTTCCGGGGGTCTGTGCGTGTTGGCGCGCGCCCGCGCGCGTGTGCGCACGCCTGTGCGTGCCAATTGTGCCAAAACAACCTATTTAACCGGCAGCGCCCTGCAGCACATGCTGTACATTCTACAGCATTCCTTTCTCCCATGGAGGAATTATGCGCACACCTCGCTGGCCTAACTCAAGCGGTGAAACACCCGCAAGAGGGATACACCCACTTGGAGAATCATGTGCGGGATCTGGCAGCTCCCAGCCCCGCCAGCGGAGGCAAGCACAAGAGGTTTCGGGCCTTCCACAACTTTTGCAAGTTGTATTTCTCTCTCCAGCCCAGCACCTTTTCATTGGAAGCCACCAAAGTGGGTCTGGTGATCTCCCTTCTTTTGGATGAGCCACAGGCCTGGGCCCATTGCCTGCTGGAGCAGAAAGCCCCTAAGACTAACACCTTGGACCGCTTCTTCCACGTGATGGCCCAATTATATGAGGACCCTCACCAGGCTGCCACTGCAGAAGTGGCACTGCACACCCTCCAACAAGGTCGTCGCACCGCGGAGGAATATGTGTCCGAGTTCAGGTGCTGGAGTGTTGACACTGCCTGGAATGATGCCGCTCTCTGCTACCAGTTCAGGCTGGGACTCTCTGAATCCCTGAAGAATGAGCTGGCGCATGTCCAAGTGCCTCATACCTTGGACGCCCTAATCAACCAAGTCTGGCACAGTGACCCATGAGACCCTTCCCCTGCTGGCCCGGATGGCCCACGGCCATCTGGAACTTCTACTGCTGGACGCTATTGCCTCTCCACTGTTTCCAGTAATCCTTGGCCTCCCATGGCTCTGCATCCACAGTTCCCACATCAACTGGAACACAGGAGAGGTTCAGTTCCTGTCCCCTTACTGTCTGAGCCACTGCCTCCAGTTGCCCAAAGGGAATCACCAGCGCTGCTCAGCCTTAATCCTGATCCAGACCAGGAAACCCGTCTTGCCATCCCTGAAGCATATTACAACTTCCTGGATGTCTTCAGTAAGAAAGGAGCTGATATTTTACCCCCACACCGGCCTTATGATTGCACAATAGACCTGCTACCTGGAACCGAGGTCCCTTTCGGTAGAATATTTCCTCTTTCTGAAGTGGAGCTAGTGGCCCTCAAGACCTACCTAGAGGAAAATCTGAAAAAGAGCTTTATCCGGCCCTCTACATCCCCTGCAGGACCTGGGATCTTCTTTGTAGAGAAATAGGACTATACTCTTCGACCATGTATCGATTACCGGGATCTTCACAAGATCACGGTCAAGTACCGATATCTTTTACCCCTGGTTCCCAAGTTGTTCCAACGTCTCTGCTCAGCAGCAGTGTTCACCAAATTGGACCTTCATGGGGCCTATAACCTGATCCGGATTCGGGAGGGGGATGAATGGAAAGTGGCCTTTCGGACTCGCTTTGGCCATTTCGAGTATCTGGTCATGCCTTTCGGCTCTGTAACGCCCCGGCCATGTTCCAGCACCTGGTCAATGATATTTTCAGGGACTACCTTGACTTATTCTTAGTAGTCTACTTGGGTGGCATCCTCATATTCTCCCCCTCCTTGGAAGAACATCATAGTAAACATAGTAAACATGTCAAGTGTGTACTTAGCCGCCTACGGCAACATGGCTTGTACGCAAAGGCCAAAAAGTGTGCTTTTGAACGCACCAACATTTCCTTCCTGGGGTTCCACATCTCCACTGCAGGCACTACTATAGTCCTCCAGAAGATTTCAGCTATCATCGAGTGGCCAACCCCTGCAGACAAAGCGGTGCAGCGCTTTATCGGGTTCGCCAATTTTTACAGAAAATTTATCCGAGGATTCTCTGCTGTCATCTCCCCGATAACCCAGTTGACCAAACAAAACTATCATTTTGCCTGGACCACCAAAGCACAAACAGCCTTCCAAACCCTGAAAAGGCTGTTCACCTCAGCACCTGTTCTGAAGCACCCTGTCTCCACATTGCCCTACATCCTGGAGGTGGATGCCTCGGAAACCGCAGTCGAGGCAGTCTTGTCTCAAAAAGGGGACCCAAAGCTTCTCTACACCCCATTGCCTTCTTTTCCCAGAAGCTCTCCCCTCCGGACAGAAATTATGATGTAGGGGACAGAGAACTTCTAGCCATTAAGTCCGCTCTGCAAGAGTGGCCCTATCTCCTGGAAGGAGCAGTCCACCCAGTTTTGGTCTTCACGGACCACAATAACTTAGAATATCTGCGTACTGCCAAGCGACTCAAGCCACGTCAGGCCTGTTGGGTCTTGTTCTTTTCCCGGTTTCAGTTGCACATCACCTATCGACCGGGATCCAAGAAAGTTAAGCCAGATGCGCTCTCCAGGATGTTCCATGAAACCGAGAAAGTATCTCCCCCTGATACTATTCTGCCTGCTCACAGCTTATTGTTGGTCCAGGAGGACTTTCTAACCCGGATCAGGCAAACTTTAGCCGGCTCCATGGTCCCTGCCGCCTCAGGACTTTCCCTAAGAGATGGGTCAGGTGGTCGGGTACCCAGATTTTCATGCCCGAGGAGCTCCATTTGACTGCCTTAGAACTTTGCCATGCCCATCACCTGGATGGGCATTTCGGTAACCGCAAGATGGTAGAGCTACTGTCCCGCACCTTTTGGTGGCCCCGCATGAGTGAAGACTGTAAAAACTAAGTGGGCGCCTGCCCAACTTGTGCCCAAAACAAAAAGGAGAGAACCAAAGCCTGGGGTGTGTTAAACCCGCTAACCATCCCTGACCATCCCCAGTCCCACGTCTCCATGAATTTCATTGTGGAACTGCCCCTGTCTGCAGGCTTTATCACTATCTTTGTGGAGGTCGACTGCCTGACAAAGATGGCACACTTCGCTTCAATGAAGGGCATCCCCTCGGCCGCCGAAACGGCCAAAATGTTCATTAACTAAGTGGTCCGCCTACATGGCATCCCAAGAAACATCGTGTCCAATAGAGGGGTGCAGTTCACATCCCAGGTCTGAAGGTCCCTGTATTCCATCTTGGGGATTGAATTAGCCTTCTGATCTGCTTATCATCCGCAGTCCAATGGCCAGACAGAAAGGACCAACCAGACCCTGGAGCAATACCTCCGATGCTACTCATCCTATTCCCAGGATGACTGGGTCTCCTTGTTGCCGTTAGCTGAGTTCGCCTATAACAACTCTGTCCACTCCCCTACTAAGCAATCTCCATTCTGGGCGAATCTCGGCTACCACCCTACATTTATTCCCAACCTGCTACCGGAGAGTCCGATCCCTGCCACACAAGAGATCACCCGGTTCCTGGAGAACAACAATAAACTGTTTCAGGAGACTCTGGCTCAGACCCAGGAGCGGAGCGCAACAAGAGAGTGTTTGACCGGAGGAGACGAGGAGAACTTGACCTACAGCCTGGTGACCGGGTCTGGTTGGCAACCACCAACTTAAGATTGTCTTGCCCGTCCAAGAAATTAGGGCCAAAGTACATAGGACCTCTCCTAATAAAAAGGAAAATTAATAAAGTGGCCTACGAGCTTGATCTTCCTCCATCAGTTCGGATCCATCCTGTATTCCACGTACACCTCCTCAAACCAGTTGCTAAGGATGTGTTTCCACCTGAACCGGTGCTGGTGGATGGAGAAGAGGAGTTCGAGGTGGAGGCCATCCTCGATTGTAGGAGAAGAGCAGGGGTCACGCAGCTCCTTGTAAAGTGGAAGGCATACGGCCCTGAAGAAAACACGTGGGAACCTGAAAGCAACCTTCATGCTCAAGAACTTATCCGGGGCAATGTTAGAGAAATGGGCATTTCCGGGGGTCTGTGCGCGTTGGCACGCACCCGTGCGCGAGTGCTCGCGCACACCAATGGCGCCAAAACAGCCTATTTAACTGGACAACACCCTGAAGCAGATGCTGTTCATTCTACAGTGATCCTGTGACCCTCCCAGCATTTTCTCTGTGAAGACTTCCTGTTCCTGTGACCCTGGCTTCCCTTTTGGACTTTGCTGCTATCTGCCTGCCTTGACCTCGGACTGTTTATGACCACTCTTCTGCCTGTGCCCTTTGTACTTCAGCCGCCTGCATGTTACCGACCCAGCCTGTACCCAACTACCCTTTTGCCTGATCCCTCTGTACTTTGCTGCCAGCCAGTTGCCAACCCGGACCGCACAACTACCCTTCAGCTTGCACGAGCTTCAGTGGACTCATACCAACCAACAGAGACTTGTCCAACCCTCATGCCTCCCTGCGCACCTGAGCTCTCTGTCTGCACTACCAGGGGCTCACAAACTGGGGCCGCAATTGAGGTTGCCCCTGCATAAGCCAGACTCAACCACCAGGTACGTGACAGCTGGGCTGCACCTACAGATGGGGCTTCCCCCTATCCTTAACAGTCCGGAGGGAATCAGTGGCCTTTGTACTTCATCACCCAGCAGATCTACCGGCCCTGTTCACATTCCTGGGCACAGATGCAGTGGAGGTCCCGAATTGGCTGCAAGTGTTGCCGCGCCCTTCCAGATGGAACGGAGCTCCCTGGGGCCAGTGGGTCTCCCACCCAGGCAGATGGGCTCCCGTCACGGACCGCATAACCCTCCGTGCTCCACTGATCTGGAGCCTTGATTCAGGACTGCCTCCTTCCTTGTTGTTTATTGTTGAGGATATGGAGGTAAGCTCAGGCTACAGGGAACACTAAGATGTCTTTGTATTTACTCCTGGGGGCACGTTTGGCAGGTTGATGGCTGGGCCTACATCACAGGTGAACATTACACCCCGCTCCCAGGGACCCCACATAGCAGATACTCCTCCGTCCTGAACTCCTGCACATCCCATAATCAAAAGCATGACAGCCATTGGTAGCATGGAAGGGATCGATCCAGCACTGACACTACTTCTCTCTCCAGGCAGGCTACAAGTAGACCAGCTGATGAAGGGACAATGCGATGAGGGATTAGGATCTGGGAGCTTCAGGAGTTGGCTCTGACTGGCTCTCAATCCCTCTGTGGAGGGGTGCAATCCCTGCATTGTGGAACCCTGATCAGCACCTGGCCCCACTTTTGTCGGAACTTGATGGTCAGGCCCGTACAACCAAAAAATTGATGTTCCAACTACCACCGACTACAGGTGGGAACCTATGGTGACCGCTGAACTCACCCCACTCTCGGTGATTAAAGACCATGTTCTAACCGTAGTACCTGGGACCCCGAACCAATCTGGCCACATTACTCTAATACATAGGAGAAATTTTGAAGTGGCCTGACAACCTGCAATGCACCAGATAGCCACTGTTTTGCAGCTCCCCCCTGATGAACTACAAGGCCTACTGCGGGGGTCTCCCCCGAGGGGCCTGACCTATATACAAACTGGCCCATTGACTTGGACACATTGGGCGAACAGGTCAATCCATGGTGATACCGGTTGTGCCCTTCCAAACAGGACCCAGATCAGGGACTATGTTGGCCCGTGGCCCCTTTAAAGTGTTTTCTCCCCTTTCTTTTTTTTTGTTTTGTTGATCAACCTGTATGTTCCCTTAAGCATGTCCTGCCTCCATGGTGTATGGTGATGTGTTGTGCTAAGGACACTGGCTCCGGCCATATGGAACGGTTAGCTAAGGGTGCTTTATAGCTAAACAGAGCAGTACCACTCCGTACATATATAGGATGACTCCATCCTCCGTCGGTGGCCTCTCAATCCCTGATGGTGCCCTGGTGGGGGAAGGTGGCTGGAGGGGTACGGCGGACTCAGGGGTGCAATTTCTGTCGGGATATAGACCCTGCTTGACTGCCTGCTTTATTGTGGAGGGTGGGCAGGGCACTTCTTTTTTTTTTTTTTGATGGACCTGATCATTGCTGTCTGGCATATCGGAGTGTACTAGCAGGAAAGTCAGATAGAATTTAACCAGCTTTCAATGTCAATGTTAATGTTAACTGTATTCTAATGTAGTATCGGGGGAGGCCCTAGGTCCCCCCCATCCTGGGGAATATACACCCCGGCTCATGCAAATTGCTCTTTTCTCTCTCCTGCTGTTATTGCATATCTGCCTCATGTACAATGTCTGACTTCCTTATTCTCTGCCCCTGGGAGGCTGAGGGAGCTCTCTGCTCGCTGTTTCCTACCACTTCCCCATTAGGCCCTCATTCCCTGATGGAGCTGTGCTCCACAGGGAATGCCCTTATAGACATTAGTATCTGGACTCTGACCTTTGAGACCAGAATCAGCTCTCTTCCCCTACAATTTTCTTTTTGCTTTCAACGACTCTTTGTTCACCCTCTTTCCATTTCCCTCCCTCAGAGACTCTGTCAGGGAGACCACAGAACAATCTCCGGCGCACACGCACTTGCGCGTCGATGCACACACGCATGCGCACATGCTCATCAATGCACACGGTTGATACGAACGTTGGCACAAGAAGCCCTATTTAAGCTGGTCTTCTGCACTGTCACTTTGCTGTTTGGTCTGCAGCTTCTGAGTTCCTGTAACCTGTGTTCCAGTACCAGCTTCTTGTGACCTTGATCCGGATCATCCTTCACCTCTGCCTGATCGCTGCCCGCCCTGACCTCGGCTTGCCTTGTGACCTGTCTTTGCCTACTCCTTCTTTTTGCCCAATGATTGCCAAACTCGGCCTGCCTGATCCTGCTCTGCTGTCCAGCCAGTCTGTTCCAGCATCCTGCTCTGCTGTCCAGCCAGTCTGTTCCAGCATCCTGCTCTGCTGTCCAGCCAGTCTGCTCCAGCATCCTGCTCTGCTGTCCAGCCAGTCTGCTCCAGCATCCTGCTCTGCTGTCCAGCCAGTCTGTTCCAGCATCCTGCTCTGCTGTTCCCGGGACTGATCAGGCACTCTTACCGTACTCCCTTGGCTGCTGTATCACTCCCAGCAGCCCGCGAGCAGGAGTTGTAGGAGAGGTCTCCCTCTACCGTCCGGCTCACCCCCCCAGGGACGTAACAGACTTGCTCTATTTCTTTTCTATCTAATGTACTCTCCCCTCTAAACT
>BLSH010497720.1:1413-12038 GCA_018402905.1 Glandirana rugosa
TATCGGACGGGGAGGTCGTTGTTATGGTCCTCTACCGGACGGTGGGAGGTAGTTATTAGGGTCCTCTGTCGGAAGGTGGGAGGTCGTTATTAGGGTCCTCTACGGGAAGGTGGGAGGTCGTTATTAGGGTCCTCTACGCTGGAGGGTGGCAGGCTGTCTACTGGGATTATTGCTGGAAGGGGGCAGGACATCTCCTGGTATTGTTGCTGGAGGGGCAGGCCATCTCTGGGGATTATTGCTGGAGGGTGGAAGGGCATCTCCTGGGATTATTGCTGGAGGGTGGAAGGGCATCTCCTGGGATTATTGCTGGAGGGTGGAAGGCTGTCTCCTGGGATTATTGATGGAGGGTGGCAGGCCATCTCCTGGTATTGTTGCTGGAGGGGCAGGCTATCGCCTGGGATTAGTGCTGGAAGGGCAGGCCATCTCCTGGTATTGTTGCTGAATGGGGCAGACTATCTCATGGTATTGTTGCTGGAAGGGCAGGCCATCTCCTGGGATTATTGCTGGAAGGGGCAGGCCACCTCCTGGGATTATTGCTAGATGAGGCAGGCTGTCTCCTGGGTTTATTGCTGGAGGGTGGCAGGCTGTCTACTGGGATTATTGCTGGAAGGGGGCAGGACATCTCCTGGTATTGTTGCTGGAGGGGCAGGCCATCTCTGGGGATTATTGCTGGAGGGTGGAAGGGCATCTCCTGGGATTATTGCTGGAGGGTGGAAGGCTGTCTCCTGGGATTATTGATGGAGGGTGGCAGGCCATCTCCTGGTATTGTTGCTGGAGGGTGGCAGGACATCTCCTGGTATTGTTGCTGGAAGGGCAGGCCATCTCCTGGGATTAGTGCTGGAAGGGGCAGGCCACCTCCTGGGATTATTGCTGGAGGGTGGAAGGCCATCTCCTGGTATTGTTGCTGGAGGGGCAGGCCATCTCCTGGTATTGTTGCTGGAAGGGCAGGCCATCTCCTGGGATTATTCCTGGATGACGCAGGCTGTCTCCTGGGATTATCTCTGGAGGGATGAATTTTATTGCTATATTCAAGCAGTTTAATGAATGAAATCAATTAATTCAGTTTGTTTTGTTGTGATTGGCTGTGATTGACTACAGCTGATCACATGGCACAGATGGGATGTAATTGGCCCATTCTGTACCATGTTATCACTGTGACCAATCACAGCTAGCAACACAATTGTACAAAATGGATGGCTTAAAGGAAGCCATCCATTGTTTACAACTGTCATGTGATCTTCTGTGATTGATTACAGCAATAACATGATACCAGCAGCGGGTCAGTACAGTGATCAGTCATCATCTGTGTCCAGTGTATGCCCGAGCAGTGGCTGCTTCTGTCTGGATGCAGCTCCTGTTTGGTCAATAATTTCCCAGCAAACTCCTTTGATAAACAAAGGCAGGATCACCCTCAGAAAACAGCCAGCATTCAATGCACAGTGTGTGGCCTGCTTGTAAGCAGGTGCAGCTAGCTAGTCTGCCACTAGGTGGCTCTGTCCCAGAATAATATTGTTAGCAGGGAATAGTGCAATCAGGTGCTAGGTCCCTTCTGGTTAGAGCCCTCCTTTAGTGATGTCATGAGTAAGTCAGTGTCCATATATAAGCCAGTGTGGGAAGAACCCTAGTGCAGTTGGGGAATTGAAGCCAGAGACCACACCACGAGGCAGATGTACTCAGCTAGTGGACGTCCTGGACAGGGCTGGAGGACAGGGAGAAGTAGACCTGCAGCCAGAGGAGCCGGCTGTAGACATCCTGACTGGTGGAGGAGAGTAGAGCAGGTTGCAAAAGGCCTTTTAGGGCAGGTCAAGTGTTCCCTGGAGCGAGGCTCTTCCCTTGGAGGATCTAGGAGAAGAGTACCCAATAGGGTTACCACCTGTCCGGGATTCACCCGGACAGTCCGGGCTTTGAGTCTTGTGTCCGGGTTTCAGTCTGCCTGAACCCTGGACACAATATTTAGATAGGAGTGTGGTTCAGAACAGGGCCCGATAGGAGGGTGAGGGGGCACTATATGCGCCACATTACTATTCTCTTTGGAGTGCCCAAAGGTGACCCAGGTCTGTTACAATCCTACACTGTGTGCTATTTTTTTTTTTGCTGTGCACCGCTAAAGTGTTTGGGTTTGGCTTGAAGAAAAAGTGGCGACCCTATTCCCACTCCCAGGTCCAAAAGAACCTGTCTGGGCTTGCTGACAGCGGGGGATCAGTTTTATGTAAGAGGGGTCTGTATTTGCATTGCAACGCCTATATGTGATGCTGAACCTCCATGATTGACAGAACTGAAATCTAATAAATGAAAGGGATGGAGCAGGGACAGGACGGGGCTCTATCTGACTTGCTGCAGCTTCTAATGCACATGGTGAGAAGCTCACAGTGTGCAGCAAAATCAGAGGAAGCCGTTTCAGCCCAGGAGAGTAGGCGATACCACCGTGCGAGATTGGAGGAGGGGGGGGGGGCCGGAGTTCATCTGTAAAGTTTTATCACCCGGCAGCTCCTTCAGCTGGCAGCGGTCCTCTATAGCCCACGGCCATTTATTGCTCTCTTTTATTGCACGGCTAAGTGCTTCCTGCGATCCAGATGCATTTCCTATTGATTTCACACACACCAGGCGAGAAGGGGAGAGATCCTCTATTGGTTTAATAATAATGATGACAATTAAACAAATGACAGACCGCCTGTAAAGGACATTTCAGCGAGGAGCCGGCACGTCGGGGTGAGCGGTGGCCAGCATTATGGGCTGGCGGACACCTTTCTGGTGAACACAAATCATTCTTCAATATCACCAACAGGAACCTAAAGAGCTTCTATTTGTAGACTTTTATTGCTCTTCAAAGAAAGTTCTCTAAAATCATCCCAGCAACGGCGGCTACCAGAAAACACGGCTCCATTATTACACCACAGACAATGTAAACGCAGGGAAAAGAAGGCGAACAAAGGAACGCAGGTCTCTGTACTTCTTTATCGACAGACAGATTTCCCCCGTGAGCTGTAACATGAAAAGACGGAGGAGACGAATATAATACCAAGAATACAACGATCACCGTACAACGATCCTTCCATCTATAAATGGAGAAAACACCGCCCACCACACAACGATCCTTCCATCTATAAATGGAGAAAACACCGTCCACCGTACAACGATCCTTCCATCTATAAATGGAGAAAACACCGCCCACCACACAACGATCCTTCCATCTATAAATGGAGAAAACACCGCCCACCGTACAACGATCCTACCATCTATAAATGGAGAAAACACCGTCCACCATACAACGATCCTACCATCTATAAATGGAGAAAACACCGTCCACCATACAATGATCCTACCATCTATAAATGGAGAAAACACCGCCCACCGTACAACGATCCTACCATCTATAAATGGAGAAAACACCGCCCACCATACAACGATCCTACCATCTAAAAATGGAGAAAACACCGCCCACCATACAACGATCCTACCATCTATAAATGGAGAAAACACCGTCCACCATACAAAGATCCTACCATCTATAAATGGAGAAAACACCGTCCACCATACAACGGTCCTACCATCTATAAATGGAGAAAACACCGTCCACCATACAAAGATCCTACCATCTATAAATGGAGAAAACACCGTCCACCATACAAAGATCCTACCATCTATAAATGGAGAAAACACCGTCCACCATACAACGATCCTACCATCTATAAATGGAGAAAACACCGTCCACCATACAACGATCCTACCATCTATAAATGGAGAAAACACCGTCCACCATACAACGATTCTACCATCTATAAATGGAGAAAACACCGCCCACCGTACAACGATCCTACCATCTATAAATGGAGAAAACACCGTCCACCATACAAGGATCCTACCATCTATAAATGGAGAAAACACCGCCCACCGTACAACGATCCTACCATCTATAAATGGAGAAAACACCGTCCACCATACAACGATCCTACCATCTATAAATGGAGAAAACACCGTCCACCGTACAACGATCCTACCATCTATAAATAGAGAAAACACCGCCCACCGTACAACGATCCTACCATCTATAAATGGAGAAAACAACGTCCACCGTACAACGATCCTACCATCTATAAATGGAGAAAACACTGTCCACCGTACAACGATCCTACCATCTATAAATGGAGAAAACACCGTCCACCATACAACGATCCTACCATCTATAAATGGAGAAAACAACGTCCACCGTACAACGATCCTACCATCTATAAAGGGAGAAAACAACGTCCACCGTACAACGATCCTACCATCTATAAACAGAGAAAGCACCGTCCACCGTACAACGATCCTACCATCTATAAACAGAGAAAACACCGTCCACCGTACAACGATCCTTCCATCTATAAATGGAGAAAACACTGTCTCCACCGTACAACGATCCTACCATCTATAAATGGAGAAAACACCATCCACCATACAATGATCCTACCATCTATAAACTGAGATAACACCGTCCACCATACAACGATCCTACCATCTATAAATGGAGAAAACACCGTCCACCGTACAACGATCCTACCATCTATAAATGGAGAAAACACCGTCTACCGTACAACGATCCTACCGTCTATAAATGGAGAAAACACCGTCCACCATACAACGATCCTACCATCTATAAATGGAGAAAACACCGTCCACCGTACAACGATCCTACCATCTATAAATTGAGAAAACACCGCCCACCGTACAACGATCCTACCATCTATAAATGGAGAAAACACCGTCTACCGTACAACGATCCTACCGTCTATAAATGGAGAAAACACCGTCTACCGTACAACGATCCTACCATCTATAAATGGAGAAAACACTGTCCACCATACAACGATCCTTCCATCTACAAATGGAGAAAACACCGTCCACCATACAACAATCCTACCATCTATAAATGGAGAAAACACCATCCACCATACAACGATCCTACCATCTATAAATGGAGAAAACACCGTCCACCGTACAACAATCCTACCATCTATAAATGGAGAAAACACCGTCCACCGTACAACGATCCTACCATCTATAAATGGAGAAAACACCGTCCACCATACAACGATCCTACCATCTATAAATGGAGAAAACACCGTCCACCGTACAATGATCCTACCATCTATAAATGGAGAAAACACCGTCCACCGTACAACGATCCTACCATCTATAAATGGAGAAAACACCGTCCACCGTACAACGATCCTACCATCTATAAATGGAGAAAACACTGTCCACCATACAACGATCCTTCCATCTATAAATGGAGAAAACACCGTCCACCATACAACGATCCTTCCATCTATAAATGGAGAAATCACCGTCCACCGTACAACGATCCTACCATCTATAAATGGAGAAAACACCGTCCACCATACAACGATCCTTCCATCTATAAATGGAGAAAACACCGCCCACCGTACAACGATCCTACTATCTATAAATGGAGAAAACACCGTCCACCGTACAACGATCCTTCCATCTATAAATGGAGAAAACACCGTCCACCATACAACGATCCTTCCATCTATAAATGGAGAAAACACCGTCCACCGTACAACGATCCTACCATCTATAAATGGAGAAAACACCGTCCACCATACAACGATCCTTCCATCTATAAATGGAGAAAACACCGCCCACCGTACAACGATCCTACCATCTATAAATGGAGAAAACACCGTCCACCATACAACGATCCTTCCATCTATAAATGGAGAAAACACCGTCCACCGTACAACAATCCTACCATCTATAAATGGAGAAAACACCATCCACCATACAACGATCCTACCATCTATAAATTGAGAAAACACCGTCCACCACACAACGATCCTTCCATCTATAAATGGAGAAAACACCGTCCACCACACAACGATCCATCCTACCATCTATAAATGGAGAAAACACCATCCACCGTACAACGATCCTACCATCTATAAATGGAGAAAACACCGCCCACCGTACAACGATCCTACCATCTATAAATGGAGAAAACACCGCCCACCATACAACGATCCTACCATCTATAAATGGAGAAAACACCGCCCACCGTACAACGATCCTACAATCTATAAATGGAGAAAACACTGCCCACCGTACAACGGTCCTACCATCTATAAATGGAGAAAACACCGTCCACCATACAACGATCCTACCATCTATAAATGGAGAAAACACCACCCACCGTACAAAGATCCTAGTTGCCTGGTGTGCTCAGTGAAAATAAACAATTGTTTCCCGTCGATGAATTCATACCGCTGTAAGTTTTTCACATTAGTCTGTGCTACTAGAAGAGAGTAGCTAAAAGCATATATCTGGCCAGAGTCATTGAAGTGGGTTGGGGTTATTAGAGGCCAGGGCTGGATGACTCATCCTGGCATTTCTCTGGTGCCCCCCCAGTATCTGGAAGGTTGAAGAACCTTCTAGAGCTAGAGGGCGGGGGTTAAGAGGGGCTGCCTTGAATATTCATGGGCTCTCAGCAAATCCCCAGCGGTTGGCTGGCAGTGAACTAGGATCCCAATAAATAGACATGGGCCATTCCAGCAAGGGGAGCCAGGTGGAAGATGAAGAAGCAGTGCTGAGGAGAGGCTGTGGCCCTTGAGGGACCGCTGCCAAGATGGGGAGGGGGGTAACTTTGGGCCGGGTGCTCAGAAAAACTGGCCTGGAAGGATCCCACCACAGGGGGCAGTGGAAGGATTCATGTTGGAAAGGCAGCGGGAAGGAGCAAGTAGAGGTAGTGAGTAGATCAGCACAGTGCAGGGACAAGATAAGGGGAAAGAATGTCAAATGTCACAGTGATTTCTTCAAGACTGTGTTGTGCCAAGTCTTCATCTAACCTTGCCCTGGGAGGTCTCCATGTGTGTGGGACAGTCAGGCAAGACTGGGGCACAAAGTCAGTTGGGAGGACTTGGAAGAAGGTCAGCCAGGTGTGGCTGGTGGCAGCCAGGTGGGCTAGTATTTCTGCAAGATAGGAAGGAAACAAGCGGGGCTCCACTAAGTGTAGCATAGGGTAAAGCAATCACATTTATTACAGTTACACTTATAAGATAGTAGTAAAGACAGGCATTTTATGGATGCTGAGAGTCCTTGGGTCTCTGGATCCCTCTGACAGGAGCGCTGGGGGTCCCACCAGCACACGTAGCCGGCAGCGTTGGTGGTCTCCGGAGCTCTGGACTGGTGGATGGGAGGAGAGCCAGGCGTCTCTGCGGGGACCGGAAGCCGATGGTAAGCAGGGAAAGATGTCAAATTGTGCTACGCTTGGCAAGGGACTGGGAGTTCCTGCCTGTAATGGGCCTTTGCTGAACTCGCAATCTCCTGCTAGTTCTATTCAAGTTACAGCCAAGTAAACCAAGTTTGTGCAGGTGGAAGGCAGAAGAGGACTTTTGTAAATAGGGAGGAAGTTGTCCGTGGTTCAGTGATTGAACATTTTCAAGTTGGGCATCCCATAATTTCTCAACCCCATCCAAGTTTCCATCCCTCCTATTAAAAGAACAACAAAAACAAAGCCAAGGACTGTTTTCTGAATCGGAGTGAATGAAGGAAATGCTATGTGACTGGCTGTGCAGCAGTGGGAACCCGGGACATCAGAGACTCCTACGGTGGTAGTACCACACACATCTTTATGGTGCAGAAGCAGGGCCGCCATCAGGGGGGTACAGGCAGTACTGCTGTAAGGGGCCCCAGTGTCTCAAGTGGCCCTTACAGCAAATACTTTAGCAGTCTTTAACATTGGAGTCTATGGGAGGGGGACACCCGGTTTGGGGACACCGTTCTCCCGAACCATAGCCGATAAAACTGCCAAACTTGGGTCACATGGGGAGGCCCCCCCTGGGCAACTCCTGGTCCATGTTTGGTTTGGTTCAGCTGTATCAGGTCCTCAAATTGACCAGTCATTGACTGGCAATTGTCGGGTGAATTTCGGACTTAACATTGAAGTCTATTGGAGGGGGACAGCTGGTTTGGGGACACCGTTCTCCCGAACCATAGCCGATAAAAATAACAAACTTGAGTCACATGGATAGGGCCCCCTGGACCACAGCTGGTCCAAGTTTGGTACTGCTAGCACCTATGGTTCGGCCATACCGCGTCCCCAAACTGATCAATCATTGACCGGCAATTGTTGGGTGAATGTCGGACTTAAATCCGTAGTAAACTCATGCATTTAACAGGTTAAAAACCAGTCACATTTCCAGCACGTGCCGGAAATGTAACGCTCCCATTGGTTGTGCTCTAAACCAAACTGTCAAACCATCCAATGGCTGATGTCATAGCTGATCACATGTGCAGCATCATGGCAGTTGTAGATTAAACAGAGGCCAAGATGGCAGCTTCCTTGGCTGAAAATGATAGGAGGGTTTACTACCACTTTAACATTGACGTCTATGGGAGGGGGACACTCGGTTTGGGGACACCGTTCTCCAGAACCATAGGCGCTAAAAATACCAAACTTGGCTCACATGGAGAGGGCCCCCTGGATCACAACTGGTCCAAGTTTGGGATCTCCAGCACCTATGGTTTGGTGCAAGGTCTTATTGCAAGCATCGGGTGAGGCTGTGAACTGTTTTTTTAACCCCTTGGATGCCACACTAGCATGCATTGCACTCTTCACTTGAATGGGTGATGCTTGGCTACACCTGGTAAGTGTGACAGGGGGTATAATTCCTACTGTGGCTGCAACATGTGTGCCACCCTGGCCAGTGGGTGGATGTGGTGGGATGGCCAGTGGGCGGGCCCTGTGGAATGTTGGTGGTCAGGGGGGGGGGGCAGGTGTAAGGGACCCCAAAATTTCTGATGACCGCCCTGTGCAGAAGCAAAGGACCAGCCATAGACAAGTGTGGATAATGGTGGACGGCTCTGCCTGGCGTTCCTTCATAGCAAATGTTCTGCAGTCTCCTGGGAGAGTGCGGCTTTTCCCAGACTTTCCCCGGATCCGGAGCGGTGGGGTTCTCATACGAAGCTCCCCAGCCACGTCTCCTCCTGTTGTAGCCTCTGGACGTCTTTGCCGGAGTTTTCAGAAATTCTCCGGTGAGATGAACCTCAGGAGGAATCACATCCACTTCCACCCCCCCATTTCATTGATTTTTTATGACCTACACCATATAAAGAGCCTGTAAAGTGCACTTTTACTGTAATTACTGAGAAAATACAAGACGTCAGGGAGGGACGGGGGGGTGCATAGAGGTGGGGGGGGGGGGGGCTGTAAAACGAAGGGGAGAGAATAAATCACGGTAGACGTCTCTCACCTCTAGGAAAGCTAAGTGACTGGACGGGAGGCCTATTTATCATATTCCAGGAACCTGTCAGCTGCTTAACCAGACACCCAAGGATAGTCAATAAAGTGCGATGGATAATTCCCGCCTCTGACTTGCCTGCCTTTTAATTTAGTGAATAAATAAAGACTCTTCCATGGAGGGTTCCCTTCCTCCCGCCTTAGTTGGCCGTCTTCTAAATGCCGTCTCTGAACTCGGCAATTAAATAGCTCCGCCGCGCCGATGGAAGGAGGATGAAGGATCCGTCCACTCATAGATGATGGCGGAGAAGCGATGGCACCGTGAGGACAACCCTCAAAGGACTTCACACCGGACGCCTGCTGAGCTACAAACTGCTCTGCTGAAAGCTTGAGGAGGAACCCCGGCCAGACGTCTTATTGGAGACTTCTAATGGGGCTTCTAAAGGCTGAAGGGTTTTTACCTTAATTCATTCTCTGCATTATAGTGGTGGTAAACCCACTCATTAGGGGCGCCACCCCCCCAATCCATGCGCCCGGTCCCTAATCTCCATGTGGGGCACCGGACGCATGGATTCCAATGGGTTTTTTTTTTTTGTAAGCACATGATTAGAGCCTGAGGCTGTAATTGGCTTCAAAAAAGGATGGGCTTGGGGCGCAGAGCACTGCGCCCTGAGCCCACCCACTTGTGTGACTTTAGTGAATTAATATTTCCTAATGTCTTCCTGCTCCTCCTTCCAGCCACAGGACTGGTGCAAGGATTTTTGACACCATAGGCGAAACCTCATTTTGCCACCTCCCATTGGCTCCACCCCCTTTGCCCTGCCTATGTGACAGGAGGCAGCGCTACACAGGAAGCATCGGCTCTGTTTCCTCTAGCGCTAGCTCCAGGGCTGCACTTCTAATTACACTACCGGTCGGACAGAGCAGCTGCCTGAGAGAGGCAGCAGTGCACCCTAGGCGGCCGCCTAGTTTGCCTAGTGGTAGCACCGGCCCTGTCCGGCCAATCAAGAAGCGGGTCCTGAGACCCAATTGGCCAGGGAGTCTTCAGACTCCTGAGCAATCGGGTCTCAGGAACCGCTTCGGCCGGGAGGAGAAGGAACCGCCCTGGCTCTTCCCTCTGCAAGCTGCAGGCCATGTGCAGTGAGGAGCAGCAGGTGGAGGGGCAGCAACAGCCTCTTCCAGGAGCCCAACCCCAGATCCAGCACCACCACCTCATCATCTTCCTCCTTCCCGCACCTCTACTGCAGCATAAGGTAAGGCCATCGATCGCCGGCCTCCCAATCGTTTGATTGAGTGCCATAGGGGAAGGGGGGGTTGTTAGTGAGAGTGGATCTGCCTTCCCGATCATTCAGGCCTCATCAGCTAAACGGGGGGGGGGGGGGGGGGC
>BLSH010497720.1:16407-34590 GCA_018402905.1 Glandirana rugosa
AAATTGCTGCCCCCCCCCCCCCAGCTCTCTGAGCTCCTTATGCAACTGAGAACAGGGGGTGATCATTTGTAAAAAAAGGGGGCTCTGGCTCTGTATGTTTTTTTTTTTTTATATCTATACAGAAATACAGAAATGTTTTGTTTTTCACTTCCAGGTTAAATAGAATGGGCGAGGGTCACTTATTCTTTATAGCTGAATTGTAATCACCGGGTCTCTGTGCTTCTCTATGCAATGCAGGCAGATCGTGGCCGGTGGGAGGGGCCGGCGGGGGGTATTCTATTCTATTTTGTTCTGTTTTACTCTATTATTTTATGTTCTGTTTTATCCCTTTCTATTATTTTATTTTGTATTCTGTTCTGTTTTACTCTATTATATTCTATTTTGTTTCTTTATTTTATATTCTATTTTACTTTCTTCGGAATTTTCACATTTGAATTCGATTAGAAAATGATTTGTTTTGCTATTTCCGATTCATTTAAACTTCTTACTATTGTATTTCAGAAATTCAGATGCATCCAAATTTCCAAATAACCTAAAATTTGTCTGAATTTCAATTTGGAAGAGAAATGAACTGCAAATGTCTAGAGACAGAGCTGCCGACCAGCAGTAAAATTACAGCTGCTGGTCAGCAAGTGGTTAAATACAATTATTATTATATTATTATTATTATATTATTATTGGTGTTGTTATTATTTATATTATTATTATTATTATTATTATTATATTATTATTATTATATTATTATTATTATTATATTATTATTATTATTATTATTATTATTATTATTATATTATTATTGGTGTTGTTATTATTATTATTATTATTATTATATTATTATTATTATTATATTATTATTGGTGCTGTTATTATGTATATTATTATTATTATTATTATATTATTATTGGTGTCGTTATTATTTATATTATTATTATTATTATTGGTGTTGTTATTATTATTATTATATTATTATTGGTGTTGTTATTATTTATATTATTATTATTATTATTATTGGTGTTGTTATTATTATTATTATATTATTATTGGTGTTGTTATTATTTATATTATTATTGGTGTTGTTATCATTATTATTATTATTATTATTGGTGTTGTTATTATTATTATTATATTCTTATTGGTGTTGGTATTATTTATATTATTATTATTATTGGTGCTGTTATTATTTATATTATTATTATATGATTATTGGTGTTGTTATTATTTATATTGTTATTATTATTATACAGGATTTATATAGCGCCAACAGTTTGTGCAGCGCTTTACAATATAAAGAGAAACAATACAGCAATGGTACAATTCAAAACAAGAGGGTTAGAGGGGCCCTGCTCCTGTGAGCTTACAATCTAAGGGGGGGGGGGGGGCAGGTGAAACAAAAGGTAGGGACTGCGAGGGATGAACTGATGAGGGGAGTAGAAGATTCCGTTGTTAGCTGGAGGCAATATTATTATTATTATTATTATATTATTATTGGTGTTGTTATTTATATTATTATTATTATATTATTATTATTATTAGTGTTGTTATTATTTATATTATTATTATTATTGGTGTTGTTATTATTTATATTATTATTATTATATTATTATTGGTGTTGTTATTATTTATATTATTATTATATTATTATTGGTGGTGTTATTATTTATATTATTATTATTATATTATTATTATTGGTGGTGTTATTATTTATACTATTATTATTATATTATTATTATTGGTGGTGTTATTATTTATACTATTATTATTATATTATTGTTATTGGTGGTGTTATTATTTATATTATTATTATTATTATTATATTATTATTGGTGGTGTTATTATTTATATTATTATTATTATATTATTATTGGTGGTGTTATTATTTATATTATTTATATTATTATTATTAATATTATTACTACAAATGTAATGAAGTTGGAAGAACAATTGACAAGCTGTCCATAGCTTAATAAAGTAATCATTTGTTCCAGCTTTTGTCTGACTCATTTATAATGTCTATACAAAAAAAAAAATGAAATTTAAAAAAATTAAAAATTAGAAAACAAAATACAAGAATCTCTTTATTATCGGTGCAATAATCTTTCTAAAGTCGCACAGCAGTCCTGCGTCTCCCGGCTCTTCAGGTGTAATAATGATTGAGCTGAACAAAGAAGTCCAATAAACAGGAATGCCGGACAGAACGGCGACCGTTTCCTTTATTCTGGTTACATTGTTGCAATCGAATGATTGAAACATAAAAGTAAAGCAAAGGATAAACAAAAAGTAGCAGCCTCACCAACGCACATCACAGGATCTTTGGATCACAACAATTGCTGAACTGCAGGCCTCATGCACATTGGACGTTTTTTAGGGCCGGTTCACTCCCCGTGCAGTCCGGTTCTGCATCAAAAACGCATGGAAAGCTGGTCATATGGTTTCCAATGGCACAGTTCACACCACTGCAGTCAGCTCCGGGGCTTTCCACTTCCAGAACAAGAAGTAGAACCTGCTGCATTTTTCCTGCACTGGAACGCAGCAAAATGCATCAAAAATGTACAAGAATGCACTGCGACGCATCAAAAAAAAAAGACTCCAATACAGTGGAAAAAACAGGAAGAAAGAAAACAAAAAAGCACCTGGAATTTATCCAGAAAATGAACAAAAAACGCACAGGAAGGCACCAAAAAATGCATTAAAAATGCACATGCAGAAAAGTGTATTTCTTCTGCATCAAAAACACATTCATAGCAGATTATATGGTTTCCAATGGCATGGTTCACACCAGTCAGTTCCAGTGTGGTCAGTTCCAGTGCGGTCAGTTCCAGTGTGGTCAGTTCCAGTGCGGTCAGTTCCAGTGTGGTCAGTTCCAGTGTGGTCAGTTCCAGTGCGGTCCAACTTCAGTGCGGTCAGTTCCAGTGTGGTCAGTTCCAGTGTGGTCAGTTCCAGTGCGGTCCAACTTCAGTGCGGTCAGTTCCAGTGTGGTCAGTTCCAGTGCGGTCAGTTCCAGTGTGGTCAGTTCCAGTGTGGTCAGTTCCAGTGAGGTCCAACTTCAGTGCGGTCAGTTCCAGTG
Organism: Glandirana rugosa; assembly: GCA_018402905.1. NCBI lineage: Eukaryota > Metazoa > Chordata > Amphibia > Anura > Ranidae > Glandirana > Glandirana rugosa. The sequence continues at coordinate 19,472 of BLSH010497720.1, forward strand.
CGGTCAGTTCCAGTGCGGTTAGTTCCAGTGTGGTCACTTCCAGTGTGGTCAGTTCCAGTGTGGTCAGTTCCAGTGCGGTCAGTTCCAGTGTGGTCCAACTTCAGTGCGGTCAGTTCCAGTGTGGTCAGTTCCAGTGCGGTCAGTTCCAGTGTGGTCAGTTCCAGTGCGGTCAGTTCCAGTGTGGTCAGTTCCAGTGTGGTCCAACTTCAGTGCGGTCAGTTCCAGTGTGGTCAGTTTCAGTGCGGTCAGTTCCAGTGTGGTCAGTTTCAGTGCGGTCAGTTCCAGTGTGGTCCAACTTCAGTGCGGTCAGTTCCAGTGTGGTCAGTTTCAGTGCGGTCAGTTCCAGTGTGGTCCAACTTCAGTGCGGTCAGTTCCAGTGCGGTCAGTTCCAGTGTGGTCAGTTCCAGTGTGGTCCAACTTCAGTGCGGTCAGTTCCAGTGCGGTCAGTTCCAGTGTGGTCAGTTCCAGTGTGGTCCAACTTCAGTGCGGTCAGTTCCAGTGTGGTCAGTTCCAGTGTGGTCCAACTTCAGTGCGTTCCAGTTCCAGAAAAAAGTAGAACCTGCTGCATTTTTTTCTGCAGTGAACTGTAGAGGAATGCGGTAAGACGCATCCAAAATGCACCAAAATGCACCGAAGTTCTGCTTATTTATGGTGAAGAAAAAAAGTAGAATAAAAAGCATCGGATCGCATCAAAAACGCACAAAAATGCATCAAAAACGCACAAAAAATGCATCAAAAATGCACATGCAGAAAAGCAACCGTAATGCATCTGGACTGCGTTTCTATGGTGTGAACCGACCCTAACGCTGCTGTTAGAGGTGTCTGGCGTTTTTCTTTCTGCCCCTGCATGTTACCCCGTGTTCATACTGGGGGCATAGAGCTGTTTAGAGGCAGAATTTAAAAAAAAAAACGCACAGCCAGTGCATCCAGGAGCAGCGGCGTTTTGGCAGAATATAATGTTTGATGTGTGTAAATGTATCTAAACGCATGTTAACGCTATTGGTGCGTTTAGCGCTTGGGGGTTAATTAATTTCAGTGGCCAGAATAAATCATTATTCTGACCAATTAGATGAAAGCGCCTGGCGCTAAACGTCTGACGTGTCAAACATTTTATCTGACAGGACGATGAGGATAGGAGAGAGAAAAACGCACAGCGCGCAGGAGATCACAGGGAACATTGTGTCTATAATGAGAGCATTACTGGTTGTTATACAGAGGATGGGACTCAATGTTCCTGCTGCTTGGACCCTCCTGTCTCTGGCACCCAGGACCTCACCTCTCTGTTATATATATATTTATATACACAATATTTCCAAAAGTATTGGGACACCTGCCTTTACACGCACATGAGCTGTAATGCCATCCCAGTCTTAGTCCATAGGGTTCAATATTGAGTTGGCCCAACCTTTGCAGCTATAACAGCTTCACCTCTTCTGGGAAGGCCGTCCACAAGGTTTAGGAGTGTCTATGGGAATGTTTGACCATTCTTCCAGAGGTCAGGCACTGATGTTGGATGAGAAGGCCTGGCTCACAGTCTCTGCTCTGATTCATCCCAAAGGTGTTCTATGGGGTTGAGATCAGGGCTCTGTGCAGGCCAGTCAAGTTCTTCCACCCCAAACTCCCTCTCCATGTCTTTATGGACCTTGCTTTGTGCAGTGGTCCAAACCATTTGGTGGAGGGGGGATTATGATGTGGGGTTGGGCTTGGCCCCTTAGGGGTTGGGCTTGGCCCCTTAGTTCCAGTGAAGGGAACTCTTAAGGCTTCAGCACACCAAGACATTTTGGACAATTTCATGCTCCCAACTTTGTAGGAAGAGTTTGGGGATGGCCCCTTCCTGTTCTAACATCACTGACCTCAACCTGAAAATCAAGTTCCTCCACCCCAAACTCGCTCCTCCATGTCTTTATGGACCTTGCTTTGTGCAGTGGCGGGCAGTCATGTTGGAACAGGAAGGGGCCATCCTCAAATTCTTCCCACAAAGTTGGGGGCATGAAATTGTCCAAAATGTCTTTATATGCTGACGACTTGAGAGTTCCCTTCACTGCAACTAAGGGGCCAAGCCCAACCCCTGAAAAACAACCCCACACCATAATCCCCCCTCCATCAAATGATTTGGACCAGAGCACAAAGCAAGGTCCATAAAGACATGGATGAGCGAGTTTGGGGTGGAGGAACTTGACTGGCCTGCACAGAGTCCTGACCTCAACCCCATAGAACACCTTAGAGAGGAGACTGCAAGCCAGGCCTTCTCATCCAACATCAGTGCCTGACCTCTGGAAGAACAGTCAAACATTCCCATAGACACTCCTAAACCTTGTGGACAGCCTTCCCAGAAGAGGTGAAGCTGTTATAGCTGCAAAGGGAGGGCCAAATCAGTACTGCCCCCTATGGGCTAAGACTGGGATGCCATTAAAGTTCATGTGCGTGTAAAGGCAGGCATCCCAATACTTTTGGCAATATAGTGTAGATCACAGCCCTGGAATCACAGGGAACATTGTGTCTCTGTAGCGGTTGTAGATCCTCCTATAATGAGAATTACCGGTTGTCACACAGAGGATGGGACTCCATGTTCCTGCTGCTTGGACCCTCCTGCCCCCGGCACCCAGGACCTCACCTTATATATTGGTAATAAATTTACATGCATTTAATTTCTATTTTCTCTAAACACAGCACCTAAACCCAGGTAAACGCACAGGGGAGAGTGCAGAATCCGGTGCAGCTGTGCATGGCAGCCAATCAGCTTCTAACTTCAGCTTCTTCTGTGAAGCTTTGACAATAAAACCTGGAAGCTGATTGGTTACCATGCTGAGCTGCACCAGATTTTGCACTCTCCAGCTTTAGTAAATCCCCCCCACAGTGTGAATGATGACATTTATATTTCACTGCATGCATTTATCTATGTTTAGAAATGTCCTATCCAGGCACAGTAGACATGCAGCCCTGGTGCATGAGGTGCCAGTGTTTGGGTGCAGGCAGAGGGTGCACCATCCAGCCCCATATAGGAGTGGTACTGATGTATGGGGCAGCAGGGGCAAAGGCCCAACATGTAGACGGCCTATGCAGAAGATGGCAGCTGAATGTCTATGGGGAGGTCACCCATAGGAAAGGCTCGGAGCTGTCCATGTAGTCATGGTGCTGAATGTCTATGGTGAGGTCATAGGAAAGGCTCGGAGCTGTCCATGTAGTCATGGTGCTGAATGTCTATGGTGAGGTCATAGGAAAGGCTCGGAGCTGTCCATGTAGTCATGGTGCTGAATGTCTATGGGGAGGTCACCCATAGGAAAGGCTCGGAGCTGTCCATGTAGTCATGGTGCTGAATGTCTATAGGGAAGTCATAGGAAAGACTCGGAGCTGTCCATGTAGTCATGGTGCTGAATGTCTATGGTGAGGTCATAGGAAAGGCTCGGAGCTGTCCATGTAGTCATGGTGCTGAATGTCTATAGGGAAGTCATAGGAAAGACTCGGAGCTGTCCATGTAGTCATGGTGCTGAATGTCTATGGTGAGGTCATAGGAAAGGCTCGGAGCTGTCCATGTAGTCATGGTGCTGAATGTCTATGGTGAGGTCATAGGAAAGGCTCGGAGCTGTCCATGTAGTCATGGTGCTCAATGTCTATGGTGAGGTTACCCATAGGAAAGGCTCGGAGCTGTCCATGTAGTCATGGTGCTGAATGTCTATGGTGAGGTCACCGGAAAGGCTCAGAGCTGTCCATGTAGTCATGGTGCTGAATGTCTATGGTGAGGTCATAGGAAGGATCGGAGCTGTCCATGTAGTCATGGTGCTGAATGTCTATGGTGAGGTCATAGGAAAGGCTCGGAGCTGTCCATGTAGTCATGGTGCTGAATGTCTATGGTGAGGTCCCCCATAGGAAAGACTCGGAGCTGTCCATGTAGTCATGGTGCTGAATGTCTATGGTGAGGTCATAGGAAAGGCTCGGAGCTGTCCATGTAGTCATGGTGCTGAATGTCTATGGTGAGGTCATAGGAAGGCTCGGAGCTGTCCATGTAGTCATGGTGCTGAATGTCTATGGTGAGGTAAAGTCATCTCTTGAACCATTGTTCATTACATATTTAACCCCTTGGCGCCGGCTCCAATGCCCATTTAAGGGTTTAGCATGCCAGGAGGGAGGGCAGGGCTTGTGGCCATGTGACTACCATGATTGGCTGTCACATGATCAGAAGGAAGATGAGAGACACCGGACTCATCAATGCTGAAGCTGGGCTTCCATAAGACAGAATTCCGGGGTGTCACTCGCTGTAATCATTAGAATGAAATAACCAATCGCTCTGTGTCTCTCGCTTCTATATAAAATATTTGAGGTTCACTCTCTGAATTGAATTACTGAAAAAAATGACCTTTTTGATGATCTTCTCATTTTATGAGCTGAACCCCTTTTCTCCGCCCCCTACCCCACCCACCAGTACCGCCCCTTTTACTGAATACAGAACCAAATATCATTTTGTGGTGCTAAGTAATTTACCCATGCAGCAAGAGACAACAGGCCTCCCCAGCAACAACAGATCCACCTTAGCAACAATAGATCCCTCATCAGCAATGATAGATCTCCCAGCAGTAACAATAGACTGCTTCCTCAGCAGTAGATCCCACCCAGCAACAACTGATCCTACATTAACATAAGACGACCCCAACAAATAGATCCCACACTAGAAAAAATAGACCTCCCCGGTAACAATAGATCCCGCACTAACAAAAATAGACCTCCCCGGCAACAATAGATCCCACACCAGCAAAGATAGACCTCCCCGGCAACAATAGAGCACCTTAGCAACAATAGATCCCTCATCAGCAATGATAGATCTCCCAGCAGCCAGTAACAATAGACTGCTTCCTCAGCAATAGATCCCACACAGCAACAACTGATCCTACATTAACATAAGACCACCCCAACAAATAGATCCCACACTAGAAAAAATAGACCTCCCTGGCAACAACAGATCCCATACCAACAAAAATAGATCTCCCCGGCAACAATAGATCCTGCACTAACAAAAATAGACCTCCCAGCAACAATAGATCCCACACCAGCAAAAATAGACCTCCCCGGCAACAATAGAGCACCTTAGCAACAATAGATCCCTCATCAGCAATGATAGATCTCCCCGGCAACAATAGATCCCACGCCAGCAAAAATAGATCCAGCACCAGCAAAAATAGGCCTCCCCAGCAGCAATAGATCCACCTTAGCAACAATAGACCCCTCGTCAGCAATGATAGATCTCCCAGCAGCCAGTAACAATGCTCAGCAGTAGATCCCGCCCAGCAACAACTGATCCTAGAATAACATAAGACCACCCCAACAAATAGATCTCCCACCAGAAAAAAATAGACCTCCCCAGCAACAACAGATCCCACACCAGCAAAAATAGAAATAGACCTCCCCAGCAACAATAGATCCCCCCGGAAAAAAGACCTCCCCAGCACCAATAGATCCCACACCAGCAAAAATAGAGCTCTTCAGCAAAAACAGATATCCTACCAACAACAATAGACCTCCCTAGCAACAATAGATCCACCTTAGCAACAATAGATCCCACCAGTGACAATAGATACCCCAGCAGCCAACATCAGCACACCCTTAAGCATGGCCCAGCAACCCTTGCCATTACATAAGTACATGCATCCAGTGCTGGGGGTTCTCCTGTGTCCCCTATATATACTGTGTTTGATATGGGGGGGGGGGGGGCAGGGAGCTGCACACATGCAGTGTATATGAAAGTTGTCAGATTGTCGGCTCGTTTCTCTTTAGTGTTGAATGAAAGCCTGGCTCCGGTTCGGCACGATTGAATATATAACAATAATATATGTCCTGTGTTCCTTCCTATCGATCGGCCGGCTCCGCACAATATGATTGTCATAGAGAAATACCTTCTGGGAGAAGAGATGGAGGGATATGAGGAGCTGCGAGCTGCGAGCATCTATAGAGTCACATTACAGCCCATGGCCATCAATGATCTACATGAAGGTCAGACCTCCAATCCTTTCTTCTGATTTATTTCTGGAGAACAAAGTTTTCTGCGCTGTGATCGCCAATAATCATTTAGGGTCCATAGGCTTCAGTAAGGCTGGGTGCACACCTCCCAGCAGGGGTCCGGTGCGTCTTGGTTCACCATTTCAGGTCCGATTTCAGCCCGAATTTTGGAATGAATTTGGACCTCAAATGGACTGAAAGACGCCCAGGGCTCCTGTGCAAATCCACACCGGAGCCGCAGCTGAGATATTTGAACCGGCTCCATAGAGAGCTCCATAGAGTGAAAGTCAAAATCCCCTGCTGTTGCGAATTGGATGCGAGAATGGTGTGAACCCAGCCTAAAGCCTCGTACACACGGTTGGACGGTCGTACGACCGAACGGACCAAATCGTATGTTGGATCATGTAACTTGTGTACTGACATGCACTACACGATCGTACGACCAAGCTGAGCGCAGTGACGTGTTATGAACGTATAAAGAGAACGTTCAGCTGCATGTAATTAGCGTCCGGCCGTTCCTGACTTCTAAGCATGCGTGTTTTGCACAATACAACTTGTTGGACCAACTTCTCTGTACACACGATACAACGGTTGTACGACCGCTTGTTGGTACTAGCAACCTTTTATAGTTTGCTCATCCAACTTGCTGTACGACTATTGTACGTCGGCCGTTCTAATCGCACGTACAAACGGTCGGATGATCATACAATGAGCGGTCGTACGACCGTCGAACCGTGTGTACGAGGCTTAAGAGCCAATTTTGTGTAACGGTGGTGGAGGTACACCTGGGTGTCGTATATTTTGGATTGGAGAGACTTTGCCACATTTTATTTCTTCACAGATTTGGACTTATTTGAGACTATTATTATATTTTATCCCTTTTTTCATTTAATATGTCACACTTGAACTTTAGTCACTTTTTAACACGGCAGTATTGTTTATATGTTTAGCAGTAAACATCCTTGTTTCTCTCTGATGCAAAACGGTCCTGCTGCTGGCCAATTTCTATCGAGCTCCCATTATGAATTCATTTTAAATGGCAAAGTTAGGCCCAAATCCAGGAGCTTGTCGCTAGTAAATTTGGGCCTAGCCTCGCCATTTTAAATTGTCCTGCTGCTGCATAGTTGTACACAGCTGGGTCATCTCTTCATAATGAGAGTAATTGGCCAGCAGCAGGACACTCAAGCTCTCATTATGGATTAAGAGATGACCCAGCTGTGTACAACTATGCAGTAGCAGGACAATTTCAAATGGCGAGGCTAGGCCCAAATTTACTAGCGACAAGCTCCTGAATTTGGGCCTAGCTTTGCCATTTAAAATGAATTCATAAGGGAAGCTCGGTAGAAATTGGCCAGCAGCAGGACAGTTTTGCATCAGGGTGAGCAAGGATGTGTTGCCCCTATAGATATCTGATCAAAGAGATTTGTTTTTTAATTAATCAGATTGGGGTGTTCAATAGGATTCCCCCTACGTTTGGGTTTACCAGATTTTAAGCCACATTTGCTGATACACATACAGCTGGACATAAAGCTTTTTGACTTTTTAGAAGTGACGCATCGCAAGCCATGCATATAAGAACTACACAAATCCATGTCGGAACTGCGACCGAAGCTCCTGCAATGCCTTCATGGATATGCTGCAGGGTGCTTTGCAGGGGTAGGCAACCTGGGGCCCTCCAGCTGTTGCAAAACTACAAGTCCCACCATGCCTCCTGGAGTAATTGTAACTGCCAGCCTTGCAAGGCCTCATGGGAAATGTAGTTCCACAACAGCTGGAGGGCTACTGGTTGCCTACCCCTGCTTTAAAGGGTCCAAACTGCCATAAAAGTGCCATAAATACCCCCTCCCACCCCCACTGTCTGCTCCCGGGTCAGGAGCAGGTACATACTTTTCCTGGCGTTAAATGGGTTTGGTAGGATGATTTATATATATTTATTATTTTTTGTGGACCTACAACTTCCGGTTGGTGTAGTCAGAATGGGAAGGGAACGCCGGTCACCTATTGTGATGCTCAGCCACTCCCACAAATCTTCTAATCTTTTCCTGTAACGTAAATCACAAAGAAGGCTCCTTTGACTTCCATCTGCAACTTCATTCCTAAGGGTCTGATTACCATAAAGAGCTTTAAGCGCATCAAACTGTCGGAATTTTCTGCGACAAGTTGTCATTGCTGCATAGCAGTCAACTGCTGTCAGAGTTTGAAGAGAAAAAAGAAATAAAAGAAAGAAGATATTGCAACAAAAGAGACACAAAAAGGTACAAAGAATCAATGTGATCCGTTGTCTATGACAGAAATTCCACAGCGTTCAGTCCGCTGGTTACAAAAAGGGACATCACAGAAAGCCTGCTTGTAAAACGGTGGAACAGAAATCAGTTACCGGGCACCGGCGCTATCAAAGGAAGATGACAGTTGGCTAATTTCAGGTCATGTCTCTCGAGCTGCTATTTCACTTCATTTTCTTCTTATCACTTTTGTTTTAAAGTAATAAAATATTTTCTGCCGGTTTTGTAAATTCAGCCTTATAAAGTAGGAAGTCAGATGGCTCCAGTATGATAACCACCTTGCATTTCTTTTCCTTTATAAAAGCTGGAAGTCCCCTCATCTGTGATCCATCCATACTTTGCATAAACCTTAAACCCTGCATCCAAACTGAAGGTCATCCTCTCTGTCTCCACACTGACCACATCACAGACACTAAAAGTGCCCATCATCTAGCTCAACCAGCCATACATCCAACCCACCCACCCACCCACCATTCAACCCAACCAGCCACCTTTCAAACCAACCACCTATTATCCAACCCAACCACCTATCATCCAACCCAACCAGTCATCCTTTCAACTCAACCACCTATCATCCAACCCAACCAGCCACCTATCCAACCCAACCTCCAATCCAACCACCTGCTATCCAACCCAACCACCTATCATCCAACCCAACCAGTCATCCTTTCAACTCAACCACCTATCATCCAACCCAACCAGCCACCTATCCAACCCAACCTCCAATCCAACCACCTGCTATCCAACCCAACCACCTATCATACAACCCAACCAGTCATCCTTTCAACCCAACCACCTATCATCCAACCCAACCAGCCATCCTTTCAACCCAACCACCTATTATCCAACCCAACCAGCCACCTATCCAACCCAACCATCCAATCCAATCACCTGCTAGCCAACCCAACCACCTATCATCCAACCCAACCAGCCATCCTTTAAACCCAACCACCTATTATCCAACCCAACTAGCCACCTATCCAACCCAATCATCCAATCCAACCACCTGCTATCCAACCCAACCACCTATCATCCAACCCAACCAGTCATCCTTTCAACCCAACCACCTATTATCCTACCCAATCAGACATCTATCCAACCCAACCATCCAATCCAACCAGCTGCTATCCAACCCAACCACCTACCATTCAACACAACCAGCCACCCATCCATACAAACCAAAAAAAAAGCATCCAACCCAACCAGCTACCCATTTAACCCAAACACACACCATCCAACCAAACGTACACTACTTTCCAGAATAACAGACCTGCAGGTCATCCAAACTAAGGGTCACCCTCTCTATCTCCACTCTAACCACCAGATGCAGTCACTAAAAAATGCCCTTAATGTAACACAATCAGCTGCACACTCAACCCACCCAACCCAATCACTCACCATCCACCATCCAACTCAAGCACCTAGCATCCAACCCAACCAACTACCCAACCAACCCAACTACCCACCATCCAATCCAACAATCCCCCACCCAATCCAATCACCTATTATCCAATCCAACCACCTACCATCCAACCCAACCACCTGTCTTCCAATGACACCAGCCACCCATCCAAAGCAAACAACCACCATCCAACCCACTTATCCAACCCAACCACCTACCATTCAACTCAACCAGCCACCTATCCATTCAAACCAAAAAAACACCATCCAACGCAACAAGCCACTCATCCAACCCAATCAAACACCTTACAACCCAACCAGCCATCCATCTAACCCAACCACACGCCATCCAACCCAAACACACACCATCCAACCAAACCACCCAACAGCCAACCTAACCACCCATCCAATCCAAACAACCACCAACCAACTTGTCCATCCACCCCAACCACCCACCATCCAACACACGTTAGTGTGCACATGTACCTCCCCCCACACTGCTAGACAAAATTATTACAAACAGCAGCACTCTGCATCTCGACATTCCTTGTTTAACTACATGACCACTTATTACCATTCAACACATTTAGATTCATTTTTGACATTTAGGGGCAATTGTGGGGGGAAAGGTGGGACAACAGTTATTAGGTCCAAATAAAGGAAGTTGGATCTTATGCTAACAGAGTACAGAACATCCCGGGCTTGGACTCGATTTAAATAATTACACTGGCTGATGGCTTCGAAAAGAGAGACAAATGAATGCAGAGCAGAAAATTGGAAAAAGATTTATGGGTGTAATATTCCGATTTTCAAGCAGGCGCCACGTTTCCTCATTTATTACATCAACCACTTGTAGTGTAACAACCACAACGGGGCTTCTAAAGTATCAATAAAAGCCACACTAAAGATGAGACGAGGTTCAGGCTGAACTCGGTTAATAGCCCTACATTGTATGTGATGATGACGCCGAGGGGCCACCCACAAGACGGAGCTTCAGGGAGAAGAAAGAGAGAGCTGGAGTGGGGGGGTAAGTAATGTATTCTCTCTATTGCCCCCGAAGACTTGGCAAATGGTTAACCCTTGCAGTCGGGGGCGGGGAGAGGAGCAATGCAAGGGCACATTTTTCCTGGAGATCAGCTTTAATGAAAGCTGCAAACATATTTGTAGGCGTGTTTAATTATTTAAATAATATTTATAAAAAATAATGATAATAAATATTTGAGATGCACTTCGAGGCATTCGGTTTATTTTCGGATTCCGACCCGACGCAGCCTAGTTGGGTTTCCTCTGATTTATCCCCACAATGCAATCATCTTAATGAACTTCATGGGTCACATCTCTAATGTCCTTAGGTTTGCTGTGAATTCGAATTATTTGTGTTTATTTCAATGTGACTCAACAGCAGGCCGCAGCGAATAATCCTTTGATGGCGGTGTTCTCGGAGTTAACGCGTCGCCCCGCTGTAAGAGGAAGACGCTTAATGGGCCATAGGCGGTGTCGGTGGTGCCGAGGCGCCCCATAGTCAGAAGGACGAACTCAGTGGGCATCGATGTACATTGTACGGTGACGTTATCATCCCATAAGATGTACGGCGGGTCACTTTGCTCTGTGGCGTGAAGGCCGTTCCTAGACGGAGCGCGATATCTTTATTGACAATGACGGGTTTACAAACAGATGGGAACGTTGATGAAAACTGTTGACCGGGAAAAAACGCTGCTCGACTCATAACCTCTAATCACACATTCGATCTTGTTCCTAGGACGCCGTGAGAAAAGAACGCCGTCTAAGTCATAACTTACTTATGAAGGAGAACTGGTCAATGAGACGAACATTTAAAAGCAACCTCTACTGAAGGAACAGCAAAGCTGCCATTGCTGGACTCCTTCTATGAATGCCAGTTGCCTGGCTGGCAGGAATCAGCAGCAGGGATGGGCAGATCTGTGTGGCTACACTCAGGAAATTGGGACCAGACTGTATATATTAAACCGCTTCCCGCCAACGTGGCACTTATATGCAGCCCTATGTACACAGCTTTCTGTGCTGAGGGCCTGCGAGCTCCCAGCACAGTCACCGGCCGGGACCAGAAAGCTCCCGATGCATGCTTACGATCAGGAGCTTTATGATCATGTGACAGCCAATCACAGTGGTCACATGACCTGAATGCCCGCCCCCACCTCCTGGAATTTAGAAGCTCTTAAAGGGCCAGGAGGCGGTGGCAGGAAGGGGTAATAGTAAGATTTAGTAACAGTGAAACCAAAATCCATCCAAACACCAGCAAACATGAAGATGCAAGTAAACCTAAAACCAAAGACAAAATACCTAACAAGCTATACAGTAATACAATATATACACAATGGGGAACGCAGATCGCAGGGTAAAACTGGAGATGCAAGGAAGGGGGGAACCAGGACTGAGATCAGGAATAAGGGGAACAGGGCAGCAGGGTGCAGGGGGGGGGGAATCAGGTTCAGGATTAAATATCAAGCAGAATTTGGCTAGCAGAGCAAAAATGAATACATGACTGGAGCAGGCAAAGAAAAACACAGATGCAAGAGGCACTGGTGGAGGAGGAGATAAATACCCTCCCAGCAGCCAGCACCAGGTGGACACTGATTACTGGGATCTACTGGCTGCTGGACACCTGCTGGTGAACACTGGAACTACGACCCTCCACCAAGGGCACCACAGTGCCACAAGCAGGTGGTCCAGGTCCTGAACACTGGATGTCATGCTGGTCCAGTGGTTTTATACCTTATAACTTTCTTGCTGACATAAAACAGATCAAGAAGTCTAAATTCACTGCATCTTTCTGGTCTTAGAATATTTTACAGGTCGGTATCTAAGAAAATATTGAAGCCGGGGAACTACTATTCATTTTCATAGGCAGAACTCCCACAAGGGGGTGGGGGGCTGCACGGGGTAAACCAGAAGTTAGTTAAGGTATCTTGGAGGAGGCAGTGGTGGTAGCCAAGGAGAAGACACCGGCCAGGACCAGAAAGCTCCCGATGCATACTTGCAATCAGGAGCTTTATGATCATGTGACAGCCAATCACAGTGGTCACATGACCTGAATGCCCGCCCCCGCCTCCTGGAATTTAGAAGCTCTTAAAGGGCCAGGAGAAGGTGGCAGGAAGGGGTAATAGTAAGATTTAGTAACAGTGAAACCAAAATCCATCCAAACACCAGCAAACATGAAGATGCAAGTAAACCATAACCCAAAGACAAAATACCTAACAAGCTATACAGTAACACAATATATACACAATGGGGAACGCAGATCGCAGGGTAAAACTGGAGATGCAAGGAAAGGGGGAATCAGGACTGGGATCAGGAATAAGGGGAACAGGGCAGCAGGGTGCAGGGGGGAGGAATCAGGTTCAGGATTAAGTATTATGCAGGCAAAGCAAAAGACTGACACAAGAGGCACTGGTGGAAGAGGAGCTAAATACCCTCCCAGCAGCCAGCAGCAGGTGGGGACTGATTACTGGGATCTACTGGCTGCTGGACACCTGCTGGTGAATACTGGAACTACGACCCTCCACCAAGGGCACCACAGTGCCACAAGCAGGTGATCCAGGTCCTGACACTGGATGCCATGCTGGTCCAGTGGGATACCTTCTAACTTTTTTGCTGACATGAAACAGAACAAGAAGTCTAAATTCCCTCCATCTTTCTGGTTTGAGAATGTTACAGGTCGGCATCTAAGAAAATATTGAAGCCAGAGAAATACTATTCATTGTCATAGGCAGAACTCTCACTAGGGGGGTGAACAGGCTGACCAGAATTTAGTTATGGAATCTTGGAGGAGGCAGTGGTGGTAGCCAAGGAGAAGACACAGAGAACTGTGAGTGTTCTGGAGGGGCAGGTGCCCGTTGGCACAAGAGGGCATGCCTAATATTCTCATACTTACAAATAAAGTGAGAACCCTTAGAACGGCCAAAAAACTGATGGAGCAAAGGACAGTAAGAGAGTCCTGTGACCTCAGTTACAGTGTAGAGGACATTAGCTATGTGGGGGAACTATGGGCCACCAGAGCAGTTTGGAAGCTAATTGTGGGATTGGAACAACACTTATGGTTGGGGGGGGTCAAAAGGGGCAAGAGAGGAAGCAAATCCCGGGAAGATATAAATGGAGATAGGGAGTAGATGATGTGTTTATGTGGGAAGGAAACAGAACCACATCAATGGAAAATAGGGAGGGTGTGCTGTTCCCGGCCTCGCTCCTGGTGGGGCGCCCAGGAGGGGGGTAGAGAATGCTAAGCATGGGGTTGCCTGGCCACCCCCGCTTTAGATAAATTTACTCAAGCCAGGGGACAAGTGCCAGAATTCCTCTCCATTGTGACTGCCCTGCCTGTGTGGGCCTGAAGCTGAGGCCAGACCATATTTGTATTGTATTGTGTCCCTGGACTCAAACCTTGCCGTGCCCTGATCATTGGCCAGGGACCAGGACTTACCCTTTTGGGTGGCTGCATACAGCCCTGTAGTTGTGCTCCCTGACTTTGTGGTTCGACCCCGATTACTTCCCAGTGGACCCCCCTTGTCAGCTCTCTACCTGTTCAACCCCCCAATAAAGAAACCCTGCACCAAGGGTCCTCAAACTACCCCGTCTCTCACCATGTGTTCCGCCCACTCCTCCATCACAGGGTGTAATATAATTGGTAGGGCAAATTTTTGGGAATCCTCACCCATCACAGGGTTTATTATATTTGGTAGGACACATTTGTTGGGACCCCCCCCCCCCCATCACAGGGTGTAATATAATTGCTAGGGCAAATTCTTGGGAATCCTCTCCCACCACAGGGTGTAATATAATTGACAGGGCAAATTTTGGGGGAAATTGGGGATATTTTTGGGCAAATTTCTGGGGATCCTCACCCATCACAGGGTATAATATAATTGGTAGGGAAAATTGTTGGGAATCCTCACCCATCACAGGGTATAATATAACTGGTAGGGCAAATGGTTGGGGATCCTCTCCCATCACAGGGTATAATATAATTGCTAGGGCAAATTGTTGGGGATCCTCTCCCATCACAGGGTGTAATATAATTGCTAGGGCAAGTCTTTGGGAATCCTCACCCATCACAGGGTATAATAGAATTGGTAGGGCAAGTTTTTGGGAATCCTTGCCCATGACAGGATATAATATAATTGCTAGGGCAAGTTTTGGGGATCCTCACCCATCACAGGGTATAATATAATTGGTAGGGCAATTATTGGGAATCCTCTCCCATCACAGGGTATAATATAATTGGTAGGGCAATTATTGGGAATCCTCTCCCATCACAGGGTGTAATATAATTGGTAGGGCAAATTGTTGTGAATCCTCACCCATCACGGGGTATAATATAACTGGTAGGGCAATTATGGGGAATCCTCACCCATCACAGGGTATAATATAATTAACAGTGCAAATTTGGGGGGAAATTGAGGACATTTTTGGGCAAAT
>BLSH010497720.1:71027-86700 GCA_018402905.1 Glandirana rugosa
CCATACCGCATCCATACCGCATACCATACCGTCCCACAAACAGAGAGATATACATAATTCGAAATTAATCTCTAGACATTAATAAACCGGGACACTCTGAAGTCTAGCGCCGAGGGTAGAGAAGAGAACTACACTGCCGCGCCTCTAGCGCCACCATGTCCGCGAGCACATTTATACACAAAGATATGTAAGACACAATTCAATTACTACCTCTGCGACTCGTTATTCCGCTGATCCATGCACAGATCAAATCCATCTGTTGCTATAAACTCAAACACCGCCATATGCCGGCTCAGCGTCTCCATCATTAACTTAACACAGAATGTATAGAAACACATATTTACACGAGCGCCTGTACCACCGCGATCTCCGCGCCGTCACATCAAGAGAAGAGATGGGAGCCGCGATCTGAAGTCTCACAGGGCCAAATAATTACAGATCTCTAATTAAAGCTTAATACATATAGAGAGACAAACACCCTGCCATACCATACGCCATACCTACGCCATACCATAAGCCATACCTACGCCATACCATACGCCATACCTACGCCATACCTATGCCATACCATACCCCATACCATACGCCATACCTACGCCATACCATACGCCATACCATACGCCATACCATACACCATACCATACGCCATACCATAGCCCATACCATACGCCATACCATACACCATACCATACGCCATACCTACGCCATACCTATGCCATACCATACACCATACCTACGCCATACCATACGCCATACCATACACCATACCATACGCCATACCATACACCATACCATACGCCATACCTACGCCATACCTATGCCATACCATACACCATACCATACACCATACCATACGCCATACCTACGCCATACCTATGCCATACCATACGCCATACCATACACCATACCATACGCCATACCATAGCCCATACCATACGCCATACCATACACCATACCATACGCCATACCATACACCATACCATACGCCATACCATACACCATACCATACGCCATACCATACACCATACCATACGACATACCATATACCATACCGTACGCCATACCGTACGCCATACCGTACCCCATACCATAGGACATACCATGCGCTATACCCACAAACTCTGCCAAAATAACTGATACTTGGTGATGAAGAGTTATAACCAGGACAGGTTCCTCCAGTGCCCAGGGCAAGGATATGGAACTGCGCCCCCCCTCACCCACTGCTAATGCATGACATAGAATGGGTGTACCGCCCTGCACCCCTTCTCTGCCTTCATTGCTCTGGTTGCCGGTGAAGTGGAGAGTGGGCATGTCAGAGGACACAGCAGACCTGTCACATCGCACATTGTAGAAAAGGGTCGCAGTTTGGAGACCACTGATCTAGGAGCATCTGGTGGAAATCACAGGGTTGTCTCTGGCCTGGTTGGGCATTTAGATGTCTCAGAGTGAAACGCTTCTACCATTTGGAGATACACTATATTACCAAAAGTATTGGGACGCCTGCCTTTGCACACACATGAACTTTAATGGCATCCCAGTCTTAGTCCATTGGGTTCAATATTGGGTTGGCCCACCCTTTGCAGCTATAACAGCTTCACCTCTTTTGGGAAGGCCGTCCACATGGTTTAGGAGTGTCTATGGGAATGTTTGACCATTCTTCCAGAGGTCAGGCACTGATGTTGGATGAGAAGGCCTGGCTCACAGTCTCTGCTCTAATTCATCCCAAAGGTGTTCTATCAGGTTGAGGTCAGGACTCTGTGCAGGCCAGTCAAGTTCCTCCACTGCAAACTCGCTCATCCATGTCTTTATGGACCTTGCTTCGTGCACTGGCCCAAACCATTTGGTGGAGGGTGGATTATGGTGTTGGGTTGTTTTTCAGTGGTTGGGCTTGGCCCCTTAGTTCCAGTGAAGGGAACTCTTAAGGCGTCAGCATACCAAGACATTTTGGACAATTTCATGCCCCCAACTTTGTGGGAAGAGTTTGGGGATGGCCCCTTCCTGTTCCAACATGGCTGCCCACCACTGCACAAAGCAAGGTCCATAAGAGTTCCCTTCACTGGAACTAAGGGGCCAAGTCCAACCCCTGAAAAACAACCCCACACCATAACCCCCCCTCCACCAAATGATTTGGACCACTGCACAAAGCAAGGTCCATAAAGACATGGAGGAGCGAGTTTGGGGTGGAGGAACCTGACCGGCCTGCACAGAGTCCTGACCTCAACCTGATAGAACACCTTTGGGATGAATTAGAGCGGAGACTGCGAGCCAGGCCTTCTCATCCAACATCAGTGACTGACCTCTGACACGCCTAAACCTTGTGGACGGCCTTCCCTGAAGAGGTGAAGCTGTCATAGCTGCAAAGGGTGGGCCAACCCAATATTGAACCCTACGGACTAAGACTGGGATGCCATTAAAGTTCATGTGCATGTAAAGGCAGGCGTCCCAATACTTTTGGTAATATAGTGTATCTCATTATTATACATGTTAGCCGGTAGAAATGTAAATGTGAGCGGTAAACTGACAGCTATGATAATTGGCACCTGGAGAAGGGAAGACGCCATGTCACATGGTCAGAGGCAGAACACGGATATGACAAGGTTACAAAACAAGGCAGAGAAGAATCCGGCTGTTATCTTTGTTATAAAATTGAATGCATAAAAAGTTCCATAGTGATTGTGAGGACGGCGCACCCAGCCCTGTCCCCGGAGATTCGCTTTCCTAGTTGTGTCCTTCACATTGCGAATGCCAGCACTGTTTGGCGCTCATTAGACGGAAGCACTTTGAACCCAAACATCTGCAATTCATCTCCAGCATGGCACAGAGATAGACGTGAGCCGCCAGTCCATGGAAGGTGGAAGCCGGCAGCGGGTTAGACGGGGCGCCAGGATCCTACATCATTATATTTCCAATGTTTCACTCAAATCTCCCTGCATTGTTAGAGGAGAGAAGAAAGGAAGAACTTCGAGTTCTGAGGAAATAATAGATGAGTAAAGGGAAATACATAAAAGAGACGGCGCCTTTGTCTTCCTTATAAGAGGAATGAGAGTTATTCGGGAGGGGTCATCAATGACGGGCAAATCGATCCATACATGGGGTACCAGTAATGATGGGCACATGCCATGCAATGAGGAGAACATTCTGGTATCTTGTATAGGGCGGCCATATGGCATCGCTGCTTTTAGAAATGGTCTTGCTTAGTTTTTGGATAAAAAACAATGAGGGACATGCAGTGCATCCACTTCTGGTTTCTAATTTACACCGATCAGCCATAACATCAAGGCCACCGACCATAACATCACCATAACATCACGTAATATTGGGGAGGTCCCCTTTCCTGACCCATCCAGGCATGGCCTCCACTAGACCAGTGCTATCGCCGTCAGTAGCAGATCCCTGTAAGATGTGAGGTGGGGCCTCCATGGATTGGACTTTTTTCGATTTTTGGATTGAGATCTGGAGAACTTAGAGGTCAAGCCAACTGGTTGATGTGTTAACTTGGCCTCCAAGCTCGTTGTTGTGTTCCTCAAACCGTTCTTGAACCATTTTTGCAGTGTGGCAGGGAGGAATATTCTGTTGAAAGAGGCCACTGCCATCAGGGAATATCGTTTCCATAAAGGAGTGTCGTTGCTCACCAACAATGTTCAGGTAGGTGGTGCGTGCCAAGTCACATCTACATGGGTGGCAGGAGCCAAGGTTTCCCAGCAGAACATTGCCCAAAGCCTTACACTGCCTCTGCCGCATGCCTTCTTCCCATGCTGCATCCTGGTGCCATCTCTTCCCCAGGTAAGTGACTCCCACCCGGCCATCCACATGATGTAAAATAAAATGTGATTCATCAGACCAGGCCACCTCCTTCCATTGCCCCATTCAAATGCTCGCATGGCCATTGTTGGTGCTCCCAGGACCAGCATGTTTATTGTGTAAGCCGTTCTGTGCTGTGTGAATGGTCCCGTAGCCTCCTGGGACCTGTGGCCCAAGACGTGGTTGGCTGGGGAGCGGAGGGGGGGGGTGTGGGAGCAGGTACCTACCAAAACTAGGTACCCCCCTCCCCCCAAAAAAAAGCCAGTTGGCTTGACCTCTAAGTTCTCCAGATCTCAATCCAAAAATCGAAAAAAAGTCCATTCCATGGAGGCCCCACCTCACATCTTACAGGACTTAAGGATCTGCTACTGACGGCGATAGCACTGGTCTAGTGGAGGCCATGCCTGGATGGGTCAGGAAAGGGGACCTCCCCAATATTACGTGATGTTATGGTGATGTTATGGTCGGTGGCCTCGATGTTATGGCTGATCGGTGTAAATTAGAAACCAGAAGTGGATGTACTGCATGTCCCTCATTGTTCTTTATCCAAAATTAAGCAAGACCATTTCTAAAAGCAGCGATGCCATATGGCCGCCCTATACAAGATACCAATATCGTTAGAGCGTCCATCACTATTGGAGGAGGGGAGGAGAACATCTAGCGGAACTTCCCTTTTAGAGTGAAGTTTATTTTTTTCTGAAGGCGCCTGGAGCTCCTCTTTAAGAAGCTCTGCTGACAAGAGGCAAAAAAAAAAGTTCATATTTACCTAGGAGTATTGGATGCCTGTGGCCCCCCACCACGTGTTGGGGTTCCATCCGCTGAACCCTACTTCACTATAGCACACAGCAGCAATGTAGCAACAGGTTGGAGAAACCACAATGCCGTGCGGGGGACCAGGCCTCAGGCACATCTAGGAGTAGGATAATAGGGTTCATTCACACATAAGGTTGGGGGGGGGTAACACCCTGTGGTTGAGCCACACTTTGATGTTTACCCCTACCCCCCGCCCCCCCTTGGCTGCAGAGGCAGCAGCCAGGGGTGAACCCATACCGTGGCCATGATGTTTCACTTTGTGGCCTCGGGAAGAATTTTACCTCCTGCCTCTTTCAGCAGACGAAGTGCCCACTGAAAGCGACCCATTCAGGTGACTGAGGCTGCCCTGCAAGCGCCCAGAAAATCGCAAGCGTTGCAGGTGGTGAGGAACCCATTAGGGTTGCCACCTTTTCTTCAACCCAAACACTTTAATGGTGCACAGCAAAATGTTATTTTTTTATTTTTTAAGGGGGGAAGGCTGTGGACTCTGCTGTAAAGGGGAACTCTGATGTAAGGGGGTTTCTAATCACCAAACCTCCCATCTTCCCAGCATTCCCCCTTTATTCAGGGTTCCCAAAGTCCCCCATACATCATTGTCAACAGGGCACCCCATACATCATTGTCAACAGGGCACCCCATACATCAGAGTCCACAGGGCACCCCATACATCAGAGTCCACAGGGCACCCCATACATCAGAGTCCACAGGGCACCCCATACATCAGAGTCCACAGGGCACCCCATACATCTAAGTTCACAGGGCACCCATTACATCTGAGTCCCCCTTACCTTAGTGTACTCACTTGGAGGCAGGAGAGAGAAGGGTTGAGAGGTGGGAGACATCAGACACAGACAGTGGATGGAGAGCTCACTCACCCAAGGATGGAGGCATTGACACCTTTCATCCACAATGCATCTGCCGGCTGCGGAGCTTCAAACTTCCAGCCCACTCATCCCTTTTCCTGAGGCACAGAACAGCAGGGATTGGAGTGTGGGTGGGCAGACAGAGGGGTAGGGGCGGGAGGAGGAGGAGCAGATCAAGCCCTCTCTCCTCTCCTGTCCATGTATGGGGGTGGGGCTCCATGTGCACACCTATGCACTCTGAGGTTGTGGTACTCGGGGAGCCACAGTCCATTCTGAATATTGTGTCCAGGTTTGAGGTGGTTTGAAACCTGGGCACACGATTCAAAACCCAGACAGTGCTGGTGAATCCCGGATGGGTTGCAACCCTAGAACCAATTGAATGTCTCCTCACTGTCTCTGAATGCAGATTGCTCTTCAGAGGGCACCGCTAGTATGAATGATCCCTTCAATGGTGGTAGAGCTTCGGCAAATGGGCGGCGCCTTCCCGAGTGGTAACTGCGAATATTGTGTCCAGGTTTCAGGTGGTCTGAAACCCGGGCACATGATTAAAAACCCAGACGGTTCGGGAGAATCCCGGACAGGTCGCAACCCTAGAACCAATACAATGCCTCCTCACTGCCTCTGAATGCAGATTGCTCTTCAGAGGGCACCGCTAGTATGAATGAGCCCTTCAATGGCGGTAGAGCTTCGGCAAATGGGCAGCGCCCTCCGGAGTGGTAACTGCGAATATTGTGTCCAGATTTCTGGTGGTCTGAAACCCGGGCACACGATTGAAAACCCAGACGGTTCGGGTGAATCCTGGACGGGTCGCAACCCTAGAACCAATACAATGCCTCCTCACTGCCTCTGAATGCAGATTGCTCTTCAGAGGGCACCGCTAGTATGAATGAGCCCTTCAATGGCGGTAGAGCTTCGGCAAATGGGCAGCGCCCTCCGGAGTGGTAACTGCGAATATTGTGTCCAGATTTCTGGTGGTCTGAAACCCGGGCACACGATTGAAAACCCAGACGGTTCGGGTGAATCCTGGACGGGTCGCAACCCTAGAACCAATACAATGCCTCCTCACTGCCTCTGAATGCAGATTGCTCTTCAGAGGGCACCGCTAGTATGAATGAGCCCTTCAATGGCGGTAGAGCTTCGGCAAATGGAAACTACTCCGGAGTGGTAACTGCGAACCGTCTTGTTTTTTCGGGAGAAAAAAAAAACTTTCCAGCAACAGAATGGCGTCAGTGCATCTGTTTTATGGGCAAACACAGATCCGGAATATTCGGTACGCAATATGTGCATGCACGCTATACTAAACTTTACAGCGCATCATCCGAGATTCGATTTCCATTTTTCTTCCCGTTAAAAAAAAAAGAAACTTATCATCATGGGAACATTAAATAGAAATTAGCAAAACGCATTTACAGAGTAAACACAATCTGCTCTATTACGGTTACACAAACACATTTGCAGACACCGCAGGAGTAGCCGCGCACAGTCGCTCCATCACATAAACACCGCTTACCCAGATATGACCACAAGTGCGCACATGCACCGCGCCGATCGATTCCCGCTCCCTTCCCCCCAGGACGCCGGCACCCGGCTGCTATAAGACAATGCGCTTCACTTACTCAGCCATTTGAAACCTTATATATCACTTTATCCACATTGAGAGTAATAAAGTGTTAGGCTGCCATTCAAGGCGAAGGCGAGAGCACATTAAGGACGACTGTCATGGTTCATATTGAGTTCAATTTCATTGGTTTTTATATTACACCCTGCAGCAATATCGGTATATGGTAATCAAGGAGCCGCGGATGAGGTATACTTCAGTGCGCTCCGACTCTCGCCTTACAAGCTGGAATGCATTTATGCTTCTTCTGCAACGTGCCGGGGGTTTTACTGGCGCGCCTCGGAAAATGGAGAGCATATCGCCCAATCAAAAAATGAAATTATGGCCCTCGCCTGTCAGGTGCTGCGTGGTGCCATCCATTAAGGGTCCTGGGAATCAGGGGTTAAATAAATAAATGGTTCTCGCTCACGCTGGCAACGCCCAGCCTCCGTACCGCGTAGAGCCGGCGATGTTAAGGAATAGAAGAGAAAGAACAACAAAGGAAAAGTACCGAGCTTAACCAGTGGTTAGAAAGACAGACCAAGGAAAGCAATGGAGGAGCTACATGAATGTGGGGAGGAAAGGTTCCCCCCAAAAAAGGCTTTACTGAAATCCTTCCTTGTCGCCAACCGCGCCCCACCAGCTGGAGAACCGCTCCAAAACTGACTACAGTTGACTTTCATGGACACCAATAAGGGTAGCAAGAGATGGGTTCCAATCTTTGTGGCTATTTCACCTCTTTACATAGACCCAGAGGAAATCAATGGAAGAGCTATATGACTGTGGGGAGGAATAGTCCCCTAAAAAAGGCTTTGCTAATATCCACCATTGTCCTCAACTGCCCCCCAGCAGCTGGAGAACCGCTCCAAAACTGACTACAGTTGACTTTAATGGATCGAGCCCACATTAAAAACAACTGACACCAACAAGGGTAGCACCATCCCACCAGATGGCTTCCCATCTTTGTCGTTATCTCACCTCTTATCCTCACAGGCTCAAGATCCACACCAAAATTGGCTATGGTTGACTTCCAAGGGAGCGAGCTCGCATTAAAAACAACTGACACCAACGAGCGTAGCACCATACCACCAGATGGGTTCCCATCTTTGTAGCTATCTCACCTGTTTGTAGTGACCTGGAAGAAATCAAATGAAGGACTACATGACTGGAGTGGGGATGCGGTAAGTCCTCCAAAAAGGCTTTTCTAAAATCTACTCTTATCCCCAACCGCACCCACCAGCTGGAGAACCACTCCAAAAAAAGACTATGGTTGACTTTCAAGGGAACAAGCCACCATTTGAGACAACTGACACCAATAAGGGTAGCAAGAGATGGGTTCCAATCTTTGTAGCCTTTCACCTCTTTACATAGACCCAGAGGAAATCAATGGAAGAGCTATATGACTGCGGGGAGGAATAGTCCCCTAAAAAAGGCTTTGCTAATATCCACCATTGTCCTCAACTGCACCCCAGCAGCTGGAGAACCGCTCCAAAACTGACTACAGTTGACTTTAATGGATTGAGCCCACATTAAAAACAGCTGACACCAACAAGGGTAGCACCATCCCACCAGATGGCTTCCCATCTTTGTAGTTATCTCACCTCTTTACATCCTCACCGGCTCAAGATCCACACCAAAATTGGCTATGGTTGACTTCCAAGGGACCAAGCCCACATTAAAAATAACTGACACCAACAAGGGTAGCACCATCCCACCAGGCTTCCCATCTTTGTAGTTATCTTATCTCTGTACATAGGAAATTAATGAGAGGAATAAATGACTGTGGGGAGGATTGATTCCCCCAAAAAAGGCTTTACTGAAATCCACCATTGTCCCCAACCGCACCTCACCGGCTCAAGGCTCATCCTTAAAATTATCTATGGTTGACCTACAAGGGACCGAGCCCCCATTAAATACAACTGACACCAACAAGGGTGGCACCAGATGAGTTCCAATCCTTCCAATGCCTTCCTTTGGATCAACTGTGGGTGAAGCATTGTATTTGGGATTGCATGGTTATAAATCATTTTTATATATTTTTTGGTTGAAATTGATGGATTTGTGTCTCTTTTCAACCTGCCAACTATGTAACAATCTTTGTAGATATGTCACCTCTTTACATGGGGGAAATCAATGGAAGAGCTATATGACTGTGGGGAGGAATAGTCCTCCGAAAAAGGCTTTGCTAATATCCACCATTGTCCTCCACCGAAACCCCCCACCAGCTGGAGGACCGCTTCAAAATTGACTATCAAGGGACTGAGGTGTCCGTTTATGAAACAGAGAAGAGCTGAGATCCTAATTATCATGGCTGATCTCTCAGCTGTAGCAGTTTATGAAGCTGAGATGAGGAGTGGAAAACCTGTTCTTCACTTCTCCTCACAGGACGCACCCTTCTGCCATTCACTTTTACACAGATGGCCGGTTTATAAAGCTGAGATCTGAAGATCTCCCTCACCATCTGTGTAAAATATCTCCATCCCAGATTCACCAGCTCGGAGGTGGAGAATTTGGGGGTGAAGCTGCTGTGATGTGAGGAAAAAGGCCTTCCTAATATCAGCACCAGTGAGGTTAAGGATTGATATAAATAATAATTATATAGGTTTATGTGTATAGTTGTGTTTTATATATATATACACTATCGTTATAATATATTGTCTTTTAGGACTCATTCACATCGGAGCAATGCAGAATTGTTGGCAGAATTGGGCAATTCATGGCGCAGTTCCAAATTGCACTAAAATTGTATCAAAATAATGTACTGCATTTTTGGGTGCCATTCATTGCTATTGGCACCCCAAATGCAGCTGGCAGACAAGCATTTTGCCACACATTTTGTCCTTTGACAAATATGCTACCAACGTGCAAATATGCAAAAACGCTTAATGCTGCATGTCCAAAAAAGATTAAAAATGAATCTAAAATTAAATTTAGCTTTTTGGGCTGTCTTTATGCGCATTTTGCTACTTTTAACAACACACATTTTGGTGTTTTTTTAAACGCATTTTAGCACATTTTTATGTGCATTTTGGTGTTTTTTTAACATGTATTTTGGCTAATGTTTTACCTGCGTTTTTGTGTGCATTCTGGAAATGCATGCAAAATGCATGTTATGCTTGTGGTTTTAATGGCACCCCAAAAGTGGCTAGCAGATGTGCTGTTTGCAACAATACACATAAAAACCAAATCAAAATGCACATTAAAAAGTGCCAAAATATGAGCTAAAAGAAGTGCCAAAATGTGCATTACAAACTACACCTATATGCATTTTAAAATAACCTGTGCCAAAATGTGCGTTTAGAAAAGCTCCAAAATGCCCAGTAAAAAAAATCCACACCAAAACCCCCTGTTAAAAAGCAGTACATTTTTATGTGCATTTTGGTGTTTTTTAAATAATGTCAAAATGTGCAACAAAAATGGGACAAAATACACATTTAAAAATATGCCAAAATGTGCTTAAAACTGTTAAAAAATCACCAGTGATCGGTGCTTATTATTTTCATGTATTTATGCGGTCTTTTTAAACTTTGGTTTCACTTATTAAACTCAGCTGCTCTGCAATCACACCCAGGTATCTCACCCAGATCACAGGCACCCCTCCCCCTTCTACACAGATCTCAGGTGTTCACAGAGGAAAAACGTCTCCGCTTCATAAACAGGGTGCCAGTGGAGATGATTTTTCTCAGAGAACTGAAATGTGATAAATTATCTCTGTTTGATAAACGTACACCTGAGACCTCATTAAAAACAACTGACACCAATGAGGTCAGCGCCACATCACCAATGAGGTCAGCGCCACATCACCAATGAGGTCAGCGCCACATCACCAATGAGGTCAGAGCCACATCACCAATGAGGTCAGAGCCACATCACCAATGAGGTCAGAGCCACATCACCAATGAGGTCAGCGCCACATCACCAATGAGGTCAGAGCCACATCACCAATGAGGTCAGAGCCACATCACCAATGAGGTCAGAGCCACATCACCAATGAGGTCAGCGCCACATCCCCAATGAGGTCAGCGCCACATCACCAATGAGGTCAGCGCCGCATCACCAATGAGGTCAGCGCCGCATCCCCAATGAGGTCAGAGCCACATCCCCAATGAGGTCAGCGCCACATCCCCAATGAGGTCAGCGCCACATCACCAATGAGGTCAGCGCCGCATCACCAATGAGGTCAGCGCCGCATCACCAATGAGGTCAGCGCCACATCACCAATGAGGTCAGAGCCACATCACCAATGAGGTCAGAGCCACATCACCAATGAGGTCAGAGCCACATCACCAATGAGGTCAGAGCCACATCACCAATGAGGTCAGCGCCACATCACCAATGAGGTCAGCGCCACATCACCAATGAGGTCAGAGCCACATCACCAATGAGGTCAGAGCCACATCACCAATGAGGTCAGAGCCACATCACCAATGAGGTCAGAGCCACATCACCAATGAGGTCAGCGCCACATCACCAATGAGGTCAGCGCCACATCACCAATGAGGTCAGCGCCACATCCCCAATGAGGTCAGCGCCACATCACCAATGAGGTCAGCGCCACATCACCAATGAGGTCAGAGCCACATCACCAATGAGGTCAGCGCCACATCACCAATGAGGTCAGCGCCACATCATCAATGGGTAGAAATGTTCCTGAAAACAACTGCAAGGCAGGTAGGAAAAGATGTAAATGGGGAGCGAGGTTCCTCATTAACAAGAAGTAAAATAAAGTTTATTGATGGACGCTGTAAATGGCGGCGTTAGGTGAGCGCGGAAATAGTCCATGACCTCAGATTACAGAACGCGAGACGAGACGACTGGAATCAGCGCCATTGTCTCCCACAATACGAGAACAAGGAAGATACACGGGGAACAAAGTATCGAAATGTCTCCGATGTTACAAATCTATTGTGAGTTCTATCAGAAGGGATCAACGGTTTCCTCCGCTGCAGAGGTCCAGTAAGCGATGAATCCGCGCAGAAATCCCGAGGGCAGAACATCAAATATAATAATAATGAGGATGATGGGAGGATTCTTTGTGAAGGGAAATGATGAGGATTCCGGGTCGGTAGATTTTCTCTATCATCTCTATTGGGGGCCTCCCAGGATGCCCTGCAAATGTCATGGATGCCCCATGTCATGGAGATTTGAAGCTGAACTCCGGGAATCGGATGAACAGCGGGGCCCCCGGCACTGCAAGGGTTAAATATTCACGGAGGGGGCACGGGGATGCAGTGTATTAAAATATATGTGACCCCCCCGCCTTGTAAACAAAGCATTCAGTTTAAGAAAAACGTGAAAAGCAAAACATTTGTGTATAGATATAAAAAACATAAATATTTATTTTCTTTGTTTTTTTTTAAATCTTTATTACATGACCTCCGTCCTCAGCTGCATAAGGAGCTCAGAGTGCTGGGGGCAGAGAAACAGCAATACACTGATCTTCCCAGTGAATGGTTGTGCGGGAAGGGGGGGTGGGGTTGTCAGCAGGAGGCAGAGAAGCAGCAGTACACTGATCTTCCCAGTGGATGGTTGTGCGGGAAGGGGGGGGGGGTTGTCAGCAGGAGGCAGAGAAAGGACAGTACACTGATCTTCCCAGTGAATGGCTATGTGAGGAGGGGGTGGCATGTTAGCAGGAGGCAGAGAAACACTAGTACACTGATCTTACCAGTGTATGGTTGTGCGGGGCTGGTTGTGAAGGGGTGGGGGAAGCGGTGGGGTGCGGAGGTACAGCAATACACTGATCTTACCAGTGAATGGTTGTGCAGAGGGGCGTCAGCAGGGGGCAGAGAAACAGCAGCACACTGAACTTCCCAGTGAATGGCTGTGCAGGGAGGAGGGGGTGTCAGCAGGAGGCAGAGAACCAATATTACACTGCACCACTGATCTTACCAGTGATCTTCCCTGGGCTATTAACCCTAAATTGTATGTGAGGGGGTCTCAATGGAAGGGGCTATAATTGAAAGCATCACAGCCACGGCCAAGGGGGTACAATTGAAGGGCAGCAAAAATGTGGTTAATCCTCCCCCCAGACCCTAACCATCCCAGAGCTGTGTCTGTGTCCTTCTATATCTGCAGTAATAAAAACAATGTAACGTCTCTATGAATTCCCTGTAACACTGAGTGCTGCGGCCCTCCAGCTGCTGCAAACTACAAATCCCATCAGGCATTGCAAGGCGGACAGTTACAAGCATGACTCCCACAGGCTGGGGCATGATGGGACTTGTAGTCCCGCAACAGCTGCCCTGTAATGTAGAGCACGGCGGGCGGTCAAAGAGGTGGAATCTGCGCTCTGCCTGGCATTCCTTGGACTTCACACCTTGAACTGCGCCCAGCAGACGATTGATGGGGGCCATCCCGGCCCCCCCATCCCGGCGCCCCCCCCCCCCCCCATCCCGGCGCCCCGATCTCTCCTGAGAATGAATTCTCTCTGATAATCAGGGGAATAAATCCGATTAAACTTTTTACTTCACCAGTAAATCATCTAAACGCTCGATGTGACCCCCCCACCCATCCACAATCATTCCACCCCCCAATCATCTCCTTTATAATGTTTTATTCTCTCATCCAGAAATTCCCTCCGCCGATCGATGGACCGCGCTCAGCACTCCTTCTACAAATTTACTCCTCATTTCTTCTGTTTTGCAAACTTCTGCTTTTTCGGGATCTCTTCTGAGAATTCTCAAACTACAAAATATCTAAATAAAGGTAAAGGTGTCACATGAATGAATAAAAGCTGATCATTGTAAGCACCCCTGTCAGTGGTGAATGATTAGTCCCACCCAGCGCCAAACCGTGCCCCCTCCCCCGTTCAGTATCTGAAGCTTAGCTACACCCAGCAGTCACTGCCGCTGTCACTGCTCCTGTCAAAGGAAGGCGCCCCCCGATAAACCACTGCGCCCAGAGCAGCCGCTCCTCCTGCCCACCCCTTGTCCCGGCTAGAGATGGGCTGAACACACCCCCCCCCCTGTTTGGTTCGCAGCAGAACTCCAAACAGGGGAAAAGTTCTGACCCGAGCTGTGAACCCCACTGAAGTCTATGGGAGCCGAATAGGAAAAATCAAAAGTGCCCATTTTTTATGTCACCCGGTATTTGCGCAGCGGCTTTGCAAACATTTTTTATTTTGGAATATATAAAACAAAATACAATTGTTACCCCGATTTTTATGTATAATGTGAAAGATGATGTTACACCGAGTAAATAGATACCCAACATGTCACACTTTAAAGGTCTTTACAGGTTACAGAGGAGGTCTGGAGATAGAATTATCGCTCTCGCTCTGGCGATCGCGGGGATACCTCACATGTGCGTTTCCAATACAGTTTACATATGTGGGTGTGACCTGCGCATGCGTTCGCGTGAGAGAGCGGGGGGATGGGGTGACTTCCATTTTTTTTATCACTATTTATTTATTTATTTTTTTTTCCTTTATTTTTTTTTTTTTTTAATCACTTTTATTGTTATTACCCAGGAATGAGAAATAATTGACCCAATCTCTTTATGGAGAGATCTGGGGGTCAAAAAGACTCGAAATCTCTCCTCTACCTTAAAAAAAAAAAAAAAAAAATATATTTTGCTTTAAAAAAAAAAAAATGTTTTACTTCCGCCCACCAGAGATGGCGTCGCTCCAGTCCTCCAAGGCCATAGAGGCGACCTGGACTTTCATTGCCTTTGTGACCAGCCGGTTGCAGCCCTGAGTCTCTTCTTAAAAGCAAAAGATCAGAGAAAAAAAAATACATGTTTGTTGCTCTTTCGCTTTAAAAACACAAATACAGTATGTGACAAAAGTAAGTACACCCCTCCCATCATGTGACAACACTGAAGAGCTGACACTTTGCTACAATGTAAAGTAGTGAGTGTACAGCTTGTATAACAGTGTAAATTTACTGTCCCCTCAAAATAACTCAACACACAGCCATTAATGTCTAAACCGCTGGCAACAAAAGTGAGTACACCCCTAAGTGAAAATGTCCAAATTGGGCCCAATTAGCCATTTTCCCTCCCCCGTGTCATGTAACTTATTAGTGTTACAAGGTCTCAGGTGTGAATGGGGAGCAGGAGTATTAAATTTGGTGTTATCGCTCTCACTCTCTCATACTGGTCACTGGAAGTTCAACATGGCTCCTCATGGCAAAGAACTCTCTGAGGATCTGAAAAAAAGAATTGTTGCTCTACATAAAGATGGCCCCTAGGCTATAAGAAGATTGCCAAGACCCTGAAACTGAGCTGCAGCACGGTGGCCAAGACCATACAGCGGTGTAACAGGAGAGGTTCCACTCAGAACAGCGCCTCACCATGGGCGACCAAAGAAGTTGAGTGCCGTGCTCAGCGTCATATCCAGAGGTTGTCTTTGGGAAATAGACGTATGAGTGCTGCCAGCATTGCTGCAGAGGTTGAAGGGGTGGGGGGTCAGCCTGTCAGTGCTCAGACCATACGCCGCACACTGCATCAAATTGGTCTGCATGGCTGTCATCCCAGAAGGAAGCCTCTTCTAAAGATGATGCACAAGAAAGCCTGCAAACAGTTTGCTGAAGACAAGCAGACTAAGGACATGGATTACTGGAACCATGCCCTGTGGTCTGATGAGACCAAGATAAAGTAT
>BLSH010497720.1:141317-155167 GCA_018402905.1 Glandirana rugosa
GACCCCACCAGAGAGCTGCCAGATGAGTCATCCAGCCCTGGCCTCTAGTAACCCTGACCTAATTCAGTGACTGA
The DNA here is from genome assembly GCA_018402905.1 of Glandirana rugosa. NCBI lineage: Eukaryota > Metazoa > Chordata > Amphibia > Anura > Ranidae > Glandirana > Glandirana rugosa. Next base: position 141,392 of record BLSH010497720.1, read on the forward strand.
GGTTCTTTCTGGCCAAAATATGCTTTTCCCTACTCTTACTATAGTAACACACTAGAGGGTGCTACATAACTGTGGGACTGCAGCCTATAGGGACCACCCATGTGTTGGCCATGGAATCACAATGATGTAGGGATCCCTGATCCCTAAATGCACATTAAAACCGTATCACCCATGGGACTTTATAAGGTACATCACCAACTACACAATCACTACATCATTAATTAAAATTAGTTTAAGTTTTAAAGGTACAAATAAAGTTAAAAAAAAACTCTTTACATCAATAGAAAAGTAAATTGCATACAGCTGGTTCGGTGCAATTTCCAGTGTTTCCCACGATGACGACATTGCAAAGACAATTATTTAAATCACATGTTATTTTCACCAAATTGGTCTTAAAAAGGTTCTTAAAGATTCCAATGGGCAGAGTAACACTTCACATTTGCCAACGTGTTTCGTAAACTTTGATTCACTTCATCAGGAGCTGATGCACTATTAACAAGGTGAAAATCAGCCTTGTCTTCCAGGAAGGATGCCACCAAGGAGGCCTGCCCCAGGAACCAGAGGGGACCTGGAGACCCATAAAAAAGGAAGTGCAAGGATAGGGACACAAGCTGGGCATGGCTTCTTCACCACAGGCTGATTCCTTTTGAGGATAATCAGATCTGAGTATTATTTATGGATCTACTGATCCGGTGGAGTCCAGATCTGAACCTGCGACCTCTAGCTGTGGCTCTTCTGGCTGAGCCACCTGAGATGTTGGACAGCTCTCTGTCTGATCTCTTAGGACAATCTTGCCTTGCCTCTTGTTTTTCTTGAGCCTTTAACCTCTTTGCTCATTCCATGAGCTTCCAATGTAAGCCATGCCTCTGAGCACTACCTGTTTGCCTGATTATTATGCTCTTTCCAGCCAAAATCTCCTTCTTGACACTTTTGCTGCCATCCGTATCTTCACTTCCACTAATTACCACCTTTGGCTTGCTCCTCAACTACTTTAATCCCATTTGATCCCAACCTGCAACCACTTGTTGTCGACCTTTGGCTTGTATACTGACTACACTTCTGTTTGATCCCAACCTGCTATATCTGCTACTGGACCTCAGCTTGCTCACCTCTTGGTGGGGCAATCCTGAGGACTGCGACCTGGTACTAACACGCAGCAAAACCCATTCCCACCATCTGGAGCTCTGGTGAAAACTGACTAATGCTTAGACCCTGCACCTCGAGTGAGCCCGAGTCATCCGCCAGGGTGATCTGCTTTTATACCTACCCTGCTGATCTTCTGCTATAGCTACTGGTGGTCTCCTGACCCTTGACCGTGACATGTGGTCTCTTAGCTATTATATTATTGCACTACCCTTTGCCCTTCTGTTTTTTGGGGGCTCCCAGTCCCCTCATAGTTGTTGGAGCAGACCTCATTGGTGCTATCCTTCCTGGAAGACTATTTTTAATCAAGATTGGTTTACACCTTGTAAATAGCATCTAACCCTGATGACGTGAATCAAAGTTAATTAAGCATGTTGAGAAATGTGATACTGGAATCTTTAAGAACAATTTGGTGGAAATAACATGTGATTTAAATCATTGTCTTTGTTGTCAACATGTGGTGATGGTGTAGTTGGTGATGGTGTAGTTGGTGATGGTGTGGTTGGTGATGGTGTAGTTGGTGATGGTGGAGTTGGTGATGGTGTGGTTGGTGATGATGTGGTTGGTGATGGTGTAGTTGGTGATGGTGTGGTTGGTGATGGTGTGGTTGGTGATGGTGTAGTTGGTGGATGGTGTAGTTGGTGATGGTGTGGTTGGTGGATGGTGTAGTTGGTGATGGTGTGGTTGGTGATGGTGTGGTTGGTGGATGGTGTAGTTGGTGATGGTGTGGTTGGTGATGGTGTGGTTGGTGATGGTGTGGTTGGTGGATGGTGTAGTTGGTGATGGTGTGGTTGGTGATGGTGTGGTTGGTGATGGTGTGGTTGGTGATGGTTTGGTTGGTGATGGTGTAGTTGGTGATGGTGTGGTTGGTGATGGTGTGGTTGGTGATGGTGTGGTTGGTGGATGGTGTAGTTGGTGATGGTGTAGTTGGTGATGGTGCAGTTGGTGAGGTGCCCTCTAAAGTCCCATAGGTGATACAGATTTGTGCTGCATATCTTGTCTATGAAATGATTTCCTTGTGTTTGAACTCCGCCTGAATTCTGTTGTTTAGTAGGATTCTGCTGCTTGAGAAAATTTCCCATGTAAGTTCTACACCTCGGCGTGAATGTTGGTGACCTGAGCTGACATCCTGGGTCTTGTGAAGGGAACAGCAATAATGGCCTTGGCAACATCTCTGGGATCCCTCAGATGAAGACCCTCCAACGTAACCATAGAAACAATAATGACGTCACCTGTCTGTGTGTCAGGTGCAATGTCATGATTGGCTGCAGAGATGGGAATAGGGTCATCTCTATCAGATTCTTTACAGCCCCAAGCTGCTGTGATGAAAATCACTTCATCCAAATTTTGCATTTACAAAATAAAAGCTGAATGCATTTTTATGTAGAAAGTTGAACTCCGAGGAAAAGTAACAATCGCCCTCCCCCGCACTGCAAGGGTTAAATGCTCATTTAGGGCCTGGGCAACGTCTATCAACTGGTCAGCTTGTCCTGGATTGTCGTCATGCGTTGCTATGGTCTGGGTGGGCCGGCATCCGTTGCTATGGTGTTGGCGACTGGCCACTCTGCCCTATGGCAACAGATAACGCTGATCCAGGGCAGACGGCACGCCGTGTTTTCAGTTTTGTTGTGGTTTGAAAAAAAAATGAATTCTGTGCATCCAGGGGCAGATTGAATTCTCTGAAGGAATCGAAATGCAAGTGGACACAAAAGAAATCGATCCAGGACAGTGGTTCTCAACTCCGGTCCTCAGGACCCACTAACAGGCCAGGTTTATAGTATTACCTTGGGGGAGATGCAGACTAGAATGCTGCAATCACTGAGCAGCAAATGATATCACCTGGGATGTATTTCGGTTATCCTGCAAACCTGGCCTGTTAGTGGGTTCCGGGGACCGGAGTTGAGAACCACTGATCTAGGAAGTATAACATTTGTTCACACCCCCCATACACTCACCGGCCACTTTATTAGGTACACCTGTACAATTGCTTGGTAACACAAATTGCTAATCAGCCAATCACAGGGCAGCAACTCAATGCATTTAGGCAAGGGGGACCTAATAAAGGGGGTCCAACCTGCTACTAGCAAGGGGGACCTAATAAAGGGGGTTAACCTGCTACTAGCAAAGGGGACCTAATAAAGGGGGTCCAACCTGTTACTAGCAAGGGGGGCCTAATAAAGGGGGTCCAACCCGCTACTAGCAAGGGGGACCTGATAAAGGGGGTCCAACCCACTACTAGCAAGGGGGACCTAATAAATGGGGTCCAACCCGCTACAAGCAAGGGGGACCTAATAAAGGGGGTCAACCCGCTACTAGCAAGGGGACCTAATAAAGGGGGTTCAACCCGCTATTAGCAAGGGGGGCCTAATAAAGGGGGTCCAACCCGCTACTAGCAAGGGGGACCTAATAAAGGGGGTTCAACCCACTATTAGCAAGGGGGGCCTAATAAAGCGGGTCTAACTCGCTTCTAGCAAGGTGGACCTAATAAAGGGGTCCAACCCGCTATTAGTAAGGGGGGCCTAATAAAGTGGGGGGGGGATGTAGGTGCTCTATTGGTTTGGTAGCCTATACATTCTATAGGGTCTATACATGTACTATAACTATGGAGCCGTGCAGTACAGTATGCTACAACCATGTTACCCCAATGCATGGGTGGGAATGGCAACTAATGAGACATTTCATTATTTTGTGACCTCCCCTGATCCCTCCTGCCAAATTAGGGGCCCTTTTCCCAGCTATACATGGGCACCACATAGGACCCCTCTGCACCGTTCACTTCTCTAAGCACCGCATTCCATCCCCCGGCTCCCCCTCTCATCCCAGCAATTGAGAAGCGCGGCGTCTGGTGATGCAGTATATTAGAAGGTCTATTGATCTCGGAGAAAATTGGATTTTCTATATCTCTTGTTAGACCTTTTGTTGGGCCAACCATAAGAATGATACTTTGTCGTGGCGGAGATGTGATCCCGGGTGAGAAGACGTCTCTGTGGTATGGAAAGCTAATGAGTAGGGCAGCGCTGTCACCGGTAATCTGCACCATAAAGGCTCCATATAGGATCATAAAATTGACTTTTAAAAGTGCGAATCGCGGCTGATATAACGCTGATGGGCTGCGGCGCTTCGTTCAGCTGAATGGATGGGAATTACTCGCAGCATTGAACTCCTTTTATCTGCAGATTTTGCACAGGGAAGTGGAATAAAGAATATCATAGATCCGGTTCTACTTGTTATAATGGCCAAGTCCAGTCGATAGGACTGCAAGCTGCTGACAAAGCACCAGCGACTGAGCTCAGCTCTGCCCGTCTTCATCTTGGCTGCGCGTTCCCAGCGGCGCCCAGGTGTGTGACTGCAGACCGGCGTCTCACCCGCCACTTATTATTTCACATGCAAGGCTCAGAGCTCAGGGAACTCGCGGTATTAGCGATTGTTTGACTGTCTCAGAATCATAACCTTTATGCAGAAGAGACGCGGCCCTCCGGGACCCCAACCTACAAACAGCAAAGAGCTGAAAATATTCACAACGCTTCCTAAATAATGGCCTTTTTATTAGGATCTGCTATGGGAACAAAGATGTTTCAAGGACTGAAGTGCCTCCCCTGTTCATTCCATGGATATTTGGAATGTAATCTGGTTAAGACTTGTAGGCAGGTGCAGTTAGCTAGTCTGCCACTAGGTGGCTCTGTTCTGGGATAGTGTCTGCTTACAGAATATAGTGTCATTGGGTGCTAGGCCCCTTTTGGGCGCAGCCCCCCTTCAGCAATGTTATGGGTGAGTCATTTGTAAGCCAGGTTGAGAAGAGCCCTAGTGCAGTTGGGGCATGGGAGCCAAACACCCCCCATCTGTAGATATGTAGCCAGCATTTGGAGGCCCTGGACAGGGCAGGAGGCCTAAGAGAGGTAGACCGACACTCAGGAGAGCCGGCTGTGGACTTCCTGACCGTTATAGAGGTGGGGGCAAGGGTGGCTTGCTAAAGGGCTTTTAGGCAAGGCCAAAAGTTCCCCGAGTCAGGCTATTTCCCTGGAGGGTCTCAGGAGAGGGGTACCTATGGAGGAGGTGGCTGCAGAGAGCACAGCAGGGGCGTAACGATAGGGGTTGCAGGGGTTGCAATTGCAACCGGGCCCCATGGTCCAGGGGGCCCATGTGCCTCCCTTGTACACCTGAATAGGAGGGATGGCGGGGGTGGCATTTAGAGGACCCAATCTCCCCCATTTTCCTCTATCCAGTTTACTTGTCTTCTGCTGTTCCCAGGGCCCCTGTGTGCTTCCCTGGTCCCCCTGGGGCCTGCTGCAGAACTTGTGAAAGGGCCCCACTGCAGTACCGTAATAAAGGGACCCACAATAGGAGTAAAGGGCCCCAGGATCAGTGGGAAGAGGGAAGGGCCCTGGCCAGGGGTCGGGGGGCCCTTCATAATTTCTTGCACCAGGGCCCTGAAGGTTCTAGTTACGCCTCTGGAGCACAGTGCTGTGAGTACTGATGACCCCCGGTGGAGAGAGACTCTTAAGGAAAGATGACTGACTTAAAAGTGCTTTCTAATAGTCTGGAACTCTGAGAAGATTATATTTCCCCCCCTATGGGCATGGATCTGTGAGCTCGGAGGAGGGGACTGCTCATCCCTGGAGCCCTTTGAAATGAATGCTAAACTACATTGCAAGAGGTGGACTAAGCCCCAGGATCCAGTGATTTGAGGCTCTTTTCTTTGCTCGTATTGCGTCATGGTCCCCGGCCATAAACTGTGGACCACTTTAGTCTGCCTTTACCTGTGCTCATACTACCCCATGGTCCTCAGCAATGGACCATTGACTGTTCCAGTCTGCCTTTGCCTGTGCTCATACTACTTCATGGTCCCCAGCCATGGACTGTTCCAGTCTGCCTTTACCTGTGCTTCTTCTACTTCATGGTCCCCAGCCATGGACTGTTCCAGTCTGCCTTTGCCTGTGCTCATACTACTTCATGGTCCCCAGCCATGGACTGTTCCAGTTTGCCTTTACCTGTGCTTCTTCTACTTCATGGTCCACAGCCCTGAACCATGGACTGTTTCAGTCTGCCTTTACCTGTGCTCATACTACTTTATGGTCCCCAGCCTTGAACCATGTCCTGCTCTAGTCTGCCTTTACCTGTGCTCATGCTACCTCATGGTCCCCAGCCATGGACCATGGACTGTTCCAGTCTGCCTTTACCTGTGCTTCTACTACTTCATGGTCCCCAGCCTTGAACCATGGACTGTTCCAGTCTGCCTTTACCTGGGCTCATACTACTTCATGGTCCCCAGCCTTGAACCATGGACTGTTCCAGTCTGCCTTTACCTGGGCTCATACTACCTCATGGTCCCCAGCCTTGAACCATGGACTGTTTCACTTTGCCTTTACCTGGGCTCATAATACTTCATGGTCCCCAGCCTTGAAGTGTGGCCTGTTCCAGTCTGCATCTACCTGTGTTCATACTATTTCATGGTCCCCAGCCTTGAACCATGGACTGTTTCAGTTTGCCTTTACCTGTGTTCATACTATTCCATGGTCCCCAGCCTTGAACCATGGTCCCTTCATGGTCCACAGCCTTGAAACGTGGACTGTTCCAGTCTGCCTACAATAGTGCTATTGCTACTGCGAGGGAAGTGTCCTCTGCCAACAGTACCCGACGTTTGGAGTATCTCACGTCACCCCAATCCCCTCCCCAGGTCTAATAGCAAACAAAATTTAAAGAGACATCCCCTAGACGGATGAATGGTCCAGAGAGCATGGACTGTGGTTGCTGTGTGCCTGGCTGCCCATGTGCTATTCAGAAAAGAGCGCGTCCAGTCTACAGCGCCCCCTCTGGGGAAGCGCTAGGCTTATGTTCCCAACTGTTGGGGCTCAACTCTCGGGACACTGTGAAGGCCAAGGCCTGGCCAATGGAATGCCTGAAATGCCTCATTAATATGGCACACCGGGGTTCGGTGATTGGTACGCTCTCTCTTTGTTCTCTCGCATTCCGGCGGCGCTCTGTACATCACACATTCCTGAATATCTTTAGTTGCTTTTTTTATGCCTTAAAAGCTTAAAACATTTTAAGATAAGCAGAAGAGAACATCTGACATGAAAATTACCCTAAATTGTTCCTGAGTTGTGAAAATGGCGCTCTCTTGGCGGAGTTCACCCGCGCTCACTCATGCAGTTGGGGGGTGAAGGACCATTAAACGTTTCCTCCTAAAATTATACGACACCGAGGGGCCGGAGGGGGGAAGAGAGCAGACGGCTTTCTCCTATAACGGCGCCCTTATGTTGTCATAAATATTCCTCTCTTATTGGATGGCTGCGATTATCCCAATTTCGACATTTTTATAACAAAAACAACTCATTTCTTTTTTTTTTTTTTACCTGAAAAAAGCGAATAGTTGGCAGGCGGCTCTGAATGCTGGGAGGTTAAAGAGGCAGAAGTTCACCCGTCGCTCTGCCCATCGACCATTGATCAGGTTTTCTGCATCGAACGGCGGTCTTTTATCTCCTTCTCTTCCCCTCCCCCCCCAGCTTCGCACATTTTTAATTTTAATCAGCTGGAAAAACGTGTGAATGTTGAAGGAAAGATGTGTGAATCCCAGGAGAAAGATGTGTGAATCCTGGGGGAATACAGCTATAAATAGACCCAACACAATGGTGCTGAGCATGAATAGGGGGAAGCTATTTGTTTGTTGGATACGAATTTTGGAAACGAAAAGATTGCATTGTTAAAGTTTATCTAAACCTAAAAAAACAAACAGTTATTAGAGCTGAGCCAACCCAAACTGTAAATTTAGGGTCCGTACCGAACTTTCGGGTGTCCGTGACCTGGACCCGAACCCGGACATTTGAGAAAAAGTCTGGGTTTTGGTTCTGGGTTCGGGTATTTTATCATGCATGTTGAATAGCTGCAGGGCAGCCAATCAACAAGCGTTTCACTGGTTTGCCCTTAGAAGCCATCACAACCATGCCTACTAATGGCATGGCTGTGATTGGCCAGTGCATCATGTGACCCAGCCTCTGTATAAGCTGGAGTCACGTAGTGCTGCATGTCACATGCTCTCAGGTTAGTGTAGGGAGAGGATGCTGCCGGCGCTGTGAGGGACAGATTGCAGATATAATAACATCTCATCCTGCATTACAGAACGATCTGATTGTGGACTAGGTAGAGATTACTACTACTACTGCTTTGAGGGACCGATTGCAGATCCCATTTTTCTTCCTTTTGCAGCCCTCTAGCATTTTCTAGGACTTTTTTACAGCCATATTTGTGCCGAAAAGTTCGGGTCCCCATTGACTTCAGTGGGGTTCGGGGTCCGGGGTCAAGTTCTGATAACGTTCGGTACCGAACCCAAACATCCAGGTGTTTGCTCAACTCTAAAAATTATCAAATACCACAATGTAAATAAAGGGAACATTGATTATTCCTCCGATAGCGAAACTCAAGATCAGTCACAAAAATTCATCAAAACGTACACAGAATTTTGTTCCAAAATTGCGCATTAGTAGATCGCCTACAAAGATAAAATGCAATACAGAAAAGACTCAGTTGAGGGTACAATGAAGTCAATAGGTGGTCTACCAGTTTCACCGGATGGCCCGCTTCATCAGGACCCTTTTAATGCTCAAAGATGTCTACAATTGTCTTTTGATGATAAACACTGTACAAACCCTGCGGCACAGATGTCATCCAAGGAACGGGGGGCAATCAAAGAGCACCCCCCGCCCATGGGGAGACCCTCAAAGGCGTTACAAGGACCTGATGACCAACCGGGCCAGTAATGATGTGAACTATAACCTTATTATCCTTATATCCTTATTAGGATATAGTTCACCTCATTACTGGCCCAGTTAGTTATCAGGTCCTTGTAACACCTTTGAAGGTCTCCCCACGGGCCGGAGGGGGGGGGCTCAGTGGCTACTCTAGAGCTTAAAATTGATGCATTTCGTAATTTAGAACTGCTTCTTCAGGATCTACACTGACATAGATATTTATTTATCGTATCCAATGTGGAAAAATAGTAACATTCAAACACCACTTGAGGAACCCTAATTCAGAATGGCTGCTCTAGAGCTTATAATGTACGCATTTCGTAATTAAGAAATGATTCTTCAGGATCCTCATTGACATAGATATTTATTTATCCTTTCCAATTTGGGAAAACAGTAACAACCAAAAACCACTGGAGGAACTCTAGGATTCCACTGAGCCCTGATTCAGAATTGGTGCTCTAGAGTTTAAAATGTACACGTTTCGCAATTAGAAGATGCTTCTTCAGGATCCTCATTGACAGATATTTATTTATCCTTTCCAATCTGGGAAAACAGTAACAACCAAAAACCACTACAGGAACTCTAGGATTCCACTGAACCCTGATTCACAATTGGTCCTCTAGAGCTTAAAATGTACATGTTTCGCAATTAGAAGATGCTTCTTCAGGATCCTCATTGACATAGATATTTATTTATCCTTTCCAATCTGGGAAAACAGTAACATCCAAAAACCACTACAGGAACTCTAGGATTCCACTGAATCCTGATTCAGAATTGGTGCGCTAGAGCTTAAAATGTACATGTTTCACAATTAGAAGATGCTTCTTCAGGATCCTCATTGACATAGATATTTATTTATCCTTTCCAATCTGGGAAAACAGTAACAACCAAAAACCACTACAGGAACTCTAGGATTCCACTGAACCCTGATTCACAATTGGTGCTCTAGAGCTTAAAATGTACATGTTTCACAATTAGAAGATGCTTCTTCAGGATCCCTACTGATTGATCTGGAAAAATAGTATAATCCAAAAACCAAAGCTGAACCAGACTCTGAAGTATCTCTAAGGTGGGGTTATACCGTAGCAAACTATTACTATTCGTCCAATCCAGTGAATCACAATAATAAGACCCCCGATATAAAAACAGTAAAGAAATCCAAGTCAATGGTGGGGAGGGGGTTGTGGACAAAAGGTATTCTAAAGCAATTGCTCTACCCACCAAAAAGGGCCCTAAAAGACCCCCCCCCGATACAAACTAGAAGCACACCGCCTCCAGTGTGGCTGCCAACATGGCGCCCTCTATGCTGGAGCTGCACTTTATTTTAAGATGAAATGTTACATGAAGGATAAATGAAGATATCGGTTAGGTGACCTTTATGGCTTTCATTGGGTTTTACCGAAAGATAATTCCCGGTCAGGTTAGTCGGCGGTGGGAAAGGTGGTTTTGACATTGGCGAATCGAGTTCTCCATTTTTTTGTCTTTGTAACTGATGTTGATAAATGAAATTTCAGATCCAAATAGAATGCCGGTGGTAAGAACACAGATGTCAACTTTTAAAAATTCACTTCAGGGAGACTTTCCCATTATTTGTATTGATGGAGTGTCAAGCGCCCAGGAAAGATTGTTTGTGAAAAGGGACAGATTGGTTCACTTCGCTGACAGTCCAAAATTAGCTTTTCATAACAGCGGGCGCATTACATTACCGCGCCGCGCGTGCGGAGCCACAGGAGGATGCCGTGTACAAGGCTCCAGTGTAGACGATCGGTGCCCCATAAAGGACCCTGTGACCCCGGAACCATCGTATCGTATCCGAGTCATCTCATCTGGAACTCGGTCCCATTACAAGGATGGCGCCCAGGGCCTTCTTAAAGGGGAAGTTACACTTTTTTTTTCTAAATACAACGGTGTGAAAATATTAAATCTGAACTCTGGGTGCGATTCGTATATTATACTTCGATTGGTCCAGCTTGGCACAATGGATGTACAGCATGGATACCGCTGATGGACCGCTGAAGATGCTGACAATCACTATAGTAGTCGGTGCTACTGCACCCCAAAGCTGTGTACATGTGTGTGTATATACAGTATCTCACAAAAGTAAGTACACCCCTCCCATTTCTTCTCTCTTTTCTTGTGACAACACTGAAGAGCTGACACTTTGCTACAATGTAAAGTAGTGAGTGTACAGCTTGTATAACAGTGTAAATTTACTGTCCCCTCAAAATAACTCAACACACAGCCATTAATGTCTAAACCGCTGGCAACTTTTTTGGCAAATCTTGAGTTGGTCTACCTGACCGTGGTTTGGTTTCAACAGAACCCCTCATTTTGCACTTCTTGATTAGAGTTTGCACACTGCTGGTTGGCATTCTCAATTCCTTGGATATCTTTTTATATCCCTTTCCTGTTTTATACAGTTCAACTACTTCCCGCAGATCCTTTGACAATTCTTTTGCTTTCCCCATGACTCAGAATCCAGAAACGTCAGTGCAGCACTGGATGAAAGATGGAAGGGTCGGTCAGGAGTCCAGAAACTCATTGACCTTTTATACACACACACTAATTACAAGCAAACAGATCACAGGTGAGGATGGTTACCTTTAATAGCCATTCAAACCCCTTTGTGTCAACTTGTGTGCATGTTATCAGGCCATTTGGGGAGTTTCTGTTGTCATTATGATATAAAAAGAGTAACACAGTTGATTGATAATAAATGGCTTCAGCCAAACACCAACCATGAGTGAAAGAAAAGTTTTTGTGTTCTCATTCATATTCTCTAAAAAATGGCCAAGAAATCATCAATTCTGCCAGGGTATGTAAACTTATGAGCACAACTCTGTATATATATATACACACAGACACATACTGGTAAAAATAAATGTAGGGCAGTGGATGGTGTCAGTAGAGAAGAGGGCGGTGTCAGTAGAGCAAGGGCAGTGTCAGTAGAGCAGAGGGCGATGTCAGTAGAGCAGTGGGTGGTGTCAGTAGAGCAGAGGGTGGTGTCAGTAGAGAAGAGGGCAGTGTCAGTAGAGCAGAAGGCGATGTCAGTAGAGCAGTGGGCGGTGTCAGTAGAGCAGAGGGTGGGGTCAGTAGAGCAGTGGGTGGTGTCAGTAGAGCAGGGGCAGTGTCAGTAGAGCAGGGGCGGTGTCAGTAGAGCAGAGGGTGGTGTCAGTAGAGCAGAGGGTGGTGTCAGTAGAGAAGAGGGCAGTGTCAGTAGAGCAGAAGGCGATGTCAGTAGAGCAGTGGGCGGTGTCAGTAGAGCAGAGGGCTGTGTCAGTAGAGCAGAGGGCGGTGTCAGTAGAGCCGGGGCGGTGTCAGTAGAGCAGAGGGCGATGTCAGTAGAGCAGTGGGCGGTGTCAGTAGGGCAGAGGGCGATGTCAGTAGAGCAGTGGGCGGTGTCAGTAGGGCAGAGGGCGGTGTCAGTAGGGCAGAGGGCGGTGTCAGTAGAGCAGTTGGCGGTGTCAGTAGAGCAGAGGGCGATGTCAGTAGAGCAGTGGGCGGTGTCAATAGAGCAGAGGGCGATGTCAGTAGAGCAGTGGGCAGTGTCAGCAGGGCAGTGGGAGGTGTCAGTAGAGTGGGCGGTGTCATTTTTTACAATTTTTTTAGGAGCCCCGTTGGGGGGGCTTTGGTGAAATATCGGGGATCTAAACAGACCCCTGATGTCTCACTTTTGAGACAAAGAAAGTCACTGAGGACAGAGATTCCCCCGTCCCTTCCTCTGCTGCCTATTCAGTAACGAATGAATACAGAGGTTGCTGAGTACAAATCATTCATTGTGTTCATTCAGAAAAAGGTGGCAGTAAATTACAAATTTTCTATTCTATTTTATTCTATTCGGAAATTCAAATTCAATTTGAAAACAATTTGAATTTCATCCAAAATTTTGATTTGTTATTTCAGATTTGTTTAAACTCAATAATATTGTAATTTGGATAAATCCGAATTCCCGAATAGCAAGGAATTTGTCCGAACCTCAATTCGGAATGAAAGAACGGCATGTGCCTACTGAGAACCACCCTAGGTAGCGATGGTCCTGGCACCCGGCGCAAACTGGAGATGGACCCTTGTGGGCCACATTGGAGCTTCATAATTTTACTTTTCTCATCTCTGCTCGTGACCCCCCAGACCTCCCCTCCCCCGCTCAGGCATGACCACCTATGCCAGCGCATGTGACATCTTCCCCCCGTCCCCTTCCATTCGGTGATCTCTCAGGGCTCCTCTGCCTCTCTCTGTCACTTTCTATATTTCACAACAAATCAGTATGGAGAAGACTCCCCTCTAGCGCGCGGCGTTGGCTGTGAAACTGGTTAGTCGCGGCCTCACATACAATTACTCCATGGATAACGCCTAAGCCAAGCGAGGAAGAAGCCGACGTCATTTTCTGCTGCGCTTCTCCCCTCCATCCTCAGCTCACTCCCGCCCCATGGATCTGCGGGTCAGAGGTCAGCGGCTGCGCTACTTTTTAAACATCAAATTAGACGCGATTGAGAAAAGCGGCGTGCGCGGGAATTCCACAGATCTGACGGTTATTCCTTCCAGGAATTGGTTACAGCGGAAAGGCTGCGGATGGCGGAGCAAAGTAATGACTCTGATCCAACGTGAAGGATGGGAGCCGGCATCGCAATTCAATGGCGGCCGGAGCGGCGTGGGGAAATCGAGGGATCGGGGTGCAAAGAATCGGCTTTAGGAAGGTCTCCGCATTCACACAGAAGTCAGGAATAATCCTTGGAATCAGCAGAGAGTGAACTGATATACAAAACTCATACAATGGGGTGCAGAGAGTGAACTGATATACAAAACTCATACAATGGGGTGCAGAGAGTGAACTGATATACAAAACTCATACAATGGGGTGCAGAGAGTGAACTGATATACAAAACTCATA